>SRQL01000469.1:0-21616 GCA_018360575.1 Claviceps sp. LM454 group G7
GAGCCCCCCCCCCCCCATGATAAGCCATATCCTATAATCCTCCTCTGTCCACCATGGCCGTCATAAGTGAAATGTCGTTTCATAAAATGTCGTCTCATCGCATTATTCCTTCCATCATCCAACGGTACAACAAGGCGTAGCCGTCGAGAGCCTAGAGCAAGGTGTCTTTTCAAGTATTGCCGAGGTTTATTCGCAAGCAAGAGTCTTCTTCATTGCAAGTTGATGTTTCTGGTGTAGTGGTGTAACGTGTTCGTACAAGCAAGTCTCTTCATGTCCTCCTCCCCTCAGCCTATGATGTAAAGAGGCTGGCAAGTTGTGAGAGGGAGGTGGTATACACGCTTCGGTCGATTCCTAACATAATTGTGCGTGGAAGACCAGAAGCCGAGTCGGTGGTGGTGTAGATGCCATTTACATGACAGTGCATCCAACGTAAGAAGTCACTGGGTCCTGAGAGGCAGTGGCGGGCTTGGAAGCCTGGACGTTGTTGGAGGTGGAAGGCATCTTGAAGGTGAAGAAGGGTAGTGGTTTGGACTTGAATTGGCTTTGTTGGAAGATGTGATTGAGAAGATTGGAAGCTGTGTTGTTGTGATATCGAAAAGAGGAAAGACAGGAAATCCATTAGGCAGACGTTGGGTTTTATACTTGAAGGGCTTCTTACTATCTAGACTCTGCCAGTCCCTCTCAGCCGATACACTTGGAGACTTTCTGTTACTCCATGTGTAGAGTCTGGGCATTGTCGTCACCGCATATGCTTCATATTGTCACGATTGTACTGTTGAGGCTATCGCCCGTTAGCTCCAGTCGTTTGAACTTTGTCCGAGTGGCCGTAGGACAATGCTAAAGAAAACAGCAGCCACCACGAGTACCTGACTTTGAATTCGCCAATCAAACATGGGAAAAGGTTTTGCAAGAATACCAGATCTTTTCGGCGTAGTTTTTCTGGTTTGCTTGCCCCCTCTCACAAGTCGTCGAGCTAGAAAACCCCATTATTTTCTTAGTATTGTTCCTGCATGGGACCTTAGTATTGTTCCGGCAGCCACCCGATCTGGGGGAACTCCCGCATCGCACGGTATCGTTTGTGTTACGTGATTACCTGGTTATCGAGACTGTCGACTGCTTCGATCTGGCCATCAGAAGCTCGGACAGCATTGGGAATACTACGTGCCACTGGTCAGTCAAGGTGGCCAAAATGTACTTACGAGTTACATGAATCCCTATCTGAACAATTCAAACGCTTCATCGTCACATACATAGGTAGTCTTTTTCGAGAACAATGTAGACATTGTGTGTGCCATGTGGCGAGCTCCTGGGTCGAATTTGTCTTGCAACACATTACCACTTTTCTATGCAAATGGCGCCCACGCCGTAGGGAATCCGGGAATCCCTGATTCTGTACGACGCCGTCGGATGGCGTAAGATGCATTTTTAGTTTGATCGCGTTTGTCGGTCTCATTTCTCGATTCTGTGCATGTCTCCACGGATCCGAGACGATGTATGTTCCTGCGTCGTCGCATCCGAGGAAGGGGCCGCCCCCCCTACTAGGCGCGGTAACATCCTTGGTGGTGAATGATGAATCGTCTATCAGATAGCCAGTATCGCCTCCTCGTCATGTGATGACACCCCTTCCTACTATTTATTACCTAGCTCCAAGTTCCCTGAGGTGGTGAAGAAAGTACTGCAAAGAACCCCTGTAGCCTGCTGAACACCAATAGGAAGCTCTTGGCCTCGTAGACAAAGGCCCTGACAGTGTAAAGCGTTCTGACATTGTACGGCATTCTCTTACCAGGCGAATGAAACGCCGAAGCAGTAACTCCTGTACATTTTGTCATCGAAACCACATGGCATGATATTCCGCCACGATACGTGCTGAATTCCGCCCTACCTCGGAAACGCAATATGCCCGTCGGACCCCATCCCATCAATTACCTCTCATTAATATGTAAAGGAGGACGTCAGGCCGTGGCGGCACGTGGCGATTCTGACCCTGGAAAGAAGCTCTCTACCTGTATACGATGGGCGGATAAGGCGAGGCGCACTGGACGAGCCATCTGCACAGGCGAAGAGAGACAGAATCGCATTTCTCGCTGTGTTACCGCTGCGGATAATCTGAAAAAGCCGTTTCTTGTTCCAACACTTCTCACACTTCGCTGCTTGTAGGTGTAGACATACCAAGAAAGATAAAATAACACAAAGAAATGAAGGAACATCAAAAAAGTCGTCAATCAACTCCTACAAGTCCTACAGAAACCCAAACCTTTCATCCCTCCCAATGTTGTGTGTGTCTGGAATCCCGGTCCTACCCCGACCCCGTCTGTAACCTTTCCCTTCTGTTTACATACCTACAGGTTTAACAACTCATTCACCCCCCGCTTCCGGACCCTCGAACCGTTTGCTCACAAAACAAGAAAAAAGAAAGATCCTCAAACTCCATTTGCAAAAAGAACCCAAAATTGAAAAACTACATCCAGATTTGAGATGCGCTCCGCCCGCAATGGCGACTCGCGGCAACTTGTATGAAAACAACTCCGCGACCAGCCAGGAATTTGTCTCCAAAACAATGGGGGGCAAAGACCAGGTCCATCTGTCGCGGCTCGTCCTGCTACTCAACGTCCTGATCCTGATGCACCGCCCGTCTCAGCTGGGTGATCTCTATCCTGCGTTGGCTTCTTGTCCTTCCGCGCCTTGATCACGAATTCGACCATGATTTGGATGTGATCTGTAGGGAAATGCCAGTGGGGGAAGGCGGGCAATTTCTTCAGGTATGCAGCATCTGGTGGTCCGAGCAGGTGTACTACCTCTAGTGTGTTGGTTGAATACCAGATGTAGTCAATCACATCGGCGAAACCGGGAGTATAGTTCGTAAACGGCATTTCGTCGGCCGTCTTCTTGATGTGGGCATAGGCATCTCTCAGGCTGAAGGGGTGCTCAATACCATCTCTGGTGAAGATGCCGTACTGATACTTGCCTAATTCCGTGTGATTGGGAGGGACTCGACCCATGGACATCAGTTCATACACTGACGATCCTTCTGTTGAGTTGAAATCACCAGCCACAATCAGCGGAATGTCTGTGTTGGAGCGATATTCCTGGCTGGGACCCGGGACAATCTGCGGCTTTGATGCCTCGGCGCCGTCGGCCAGCGGTACCGTGATCAGCTTCTTGTCTTTCACCGCGGGCCACCTGGCGTACTTCTCAGCCAATTTGGTGACGTGCTCCATAAGAATACCCGTTTGGATGACCTTGACGTCGGCAAGGACCGAATCCCAGGTCAAGTGAACGTTGACGAGTATCATGCGGGCACCGGTAAGCCGAGATTCGAAGAAGCAGATGACTGCGATATTGTCTTTCGGCATGACTCGATTGAAAACGTCATGCTGGTTCTTCATATCGGGTCGGTTGATGGCGATGGAGGCAAACTCGATAAGCTGCTTATCCAATAGAATGAACTTGCTCTGTTTGTAGAACACTGCACACCCATCCACCGTCTGCGCGTCCTTTTCCGACATGGTTTTGGCGCGGGACTTCGGCCAATGGACACCCCTGTAGTCCATCTGTGCCAAATCGGGACTTAAATCCTCTTTGAACACATCTGTTGCGACTTCTTGTAAACTCAAGAAATCGGCATCTCGAAGCCGCAATTCCTCCAATATACAACTCTTTCGATACTGCCAGTTCAACGCGCTTGTTGGCGTATACCCGTATGTTTGTGGAGTGGCATATTTGTCGCACAAGATGTTCCAAGAGAATACCTTGATTCGCTCCAAGTTCGGCGAGACGTCTTCTTGGATGGGTATTTCTCTCCGTTGCATCGGCGGCTTAGGAACTATTGACGCAAATCTCGTTAGTTGAAGCCCGCGCCCCCCATGAAAGACAAAAAGACACGGGAAGTTAGAATGCAGATTGCAAAGTTGCCCCTGAAAGGCATGCCATGAGACTTACCAGGGGCACTTTCTTTCAACGTGGTGATCACGCTCTTGGTACCCTTCTCCATGAGTTCCTGCTTCCAAGCAGGATCCAGGGGATTTCCCTCGATTCCCAGCATTTCCAGTAGATGCAAAGAGCCCATTTCAGAGGGCAAGTCTCGAATGTCGTTGTTGAACAGTAAGAGATGCTTAAGGTATGTACACATCCCTAGCTCGGCTGGCAACTCTGATATCTGATTGTGAGAGGCATCAAGGTGGCGCAACTGCCTTAACTCGCCTATTTCTTTGGGCAATTTTGTGAGCTTGTTGGAGGCGATGTATAGCTCGTTGAGGAACTTGTAGTGGAAGAGCTCCAGCGCGAGATTTCTCAGTCCCTGCCCCGACATATCGAGGTTGTGCCAATCTTGTCGAGTTGTTTCTTGCTCGAGGAGGTACGGTCGTCTCCTGTCATCTGGGTCGTTCTCTCCGTCGGCTAGGGTTCTACCGATAGCAGGCGGAGGGCAAACAATGCCTCTATTTTCGGACGCCTTGAGTCGAGCAAAATAGTGAGGTTGTTGTTGATCAGTCATGGCAGAGTGAGCTCGCTCTGCTTCCTTGTGCATGCGCAGCTGCTCCTGCCACATCTCGTTCTGAGGTGCTTGACCGACTCGAGAGTTGCCCACATGCCCGTTGGATAAGACGACGGAGTTGAAAGCGCTTGCGTTGGAGAGCGCGTTTGATCCAAAGGGCGCATGATGACCGAGGCCATTTGCTGAGCCCATGCTGTGGTCATGCTGCAGGTTTGGATGGTGCTGAGACTGGGACGGGTGCTGGTGTTGAGCATGTTGCTGAAAATTGTACAGCATGTTGGGCATCCCACGACCCGCCCCATTCAACCGAGCATTATGCCCCTGCTGATGGTTTTGGGAGTACATGCCGTCTATGACGCCGACAAACTATCTGCTAGAGGTGAGGTGAGAGAGCTCACCGGCACAGGGCTCGCAGCAGGAGCTGGCTTGTTTGCAATGCCAGCAAGATTTGGAGGTGAGAAGAAGAAAACAGTCGCTTTCACACAGCTCGCTCGTTCTAGCATTTGTTATCGCTTTGGAAGTCCTGAGCGCGGGGCAAGAAAGCTGTCAAACTCTTGCCCAAAACTAGATGACTTCGGGGGTGCTTCACGAATGAGTCGAGGGACACGGTGGGGGATGTGGCTCGCGTATGCACATGGGCTCGAATTATCAACGTCTCCAGCATGTGCCTGGATGAGGGCTCGTGGTTGTGGACTCGGAGATGGCGCACGTACTCTCAATGCCACAATCAACTTCGGGAGTGATGAGGAGGTTAGGTTAGTGGAGTCGCGAAGCGGTCGTTGAGATCCATCCAAGGGTTCAGAAATCGATGATGGTGAGTCCTCGAACAATGCTGAGGACAATAGATTGAGAAAGATGGTTGAGATGAAGTATGGGAGTATGCTGATATGCTGATGGAAAGGGCACGGAGTTATTAGCTTGCTTTGCCCTTTGTTTCGTGACACGAAACCAGACTTGCGGCTGGGGATTCCCCGTGCAGCGAAACACAGGACACAGGAATGCGATGAGGTCAACAAAGCTTACAATAAAGGTTGCAGCGTGGCGACTTGCGATAATCACTGAAAAGCGAACCAACGAATACTTTGGCAGAATAATAGAGATCGATATCGACATGCAACCTCGAAGGCAGCCCTCTGTCGGGTTGCTGAATGGCACTGGGGACAATCTGCGTCGAGCAACAGCTTAGTCACGTGTTATGGGACCCACCTAAGTAGTGGCACAGTGCACTGTGACTGTGAGTCTGTGACTGTTCACTGTGGGAAGTTGGGAACCCATGTCACGTGATTCGCCAAGTACGCCTGTACATAGGTACTTGTCTGTAGAGGTCTCCAAGGCGCCAGGAACTCTGGATCAAATACGCCGGAGACGGGGGTCAAGCCAAATTCTGGGACATTGCGTGGCCAAGGTGGAAGTTTACCTGTAAGTCCATGAGAAAAGCCTTCCGTTTGGGTCCGGCCCACGAAAGTTTGCGGTTCCGTCACCGTTGCGAGACACTTTCTCACGTGCTCCATATGTTCCTTTGTGCGTTTGATACGCAAAGCTTTGTCTAGTGTGCCTCAGATTGGCGCAACAACTGTTCTTCGTCATCCATCTCGATGGAGGGCTTCACGCTATCGACACGCGGTTCCTCGGTCGGTGCGCTCGCTTGGGTTGTCGTTGGCGTGCGTTACGTCGCGTCGTCTTCAAGGTCGCAGACAACGGAGCGGGTGTTCATCGTGAATTGAGACATCTTGGCCTAACCGACAATCTGTATCTCGTGTAGTAGAGAGAAGAAATGTCAAAGTTGTTGCGCCAATTCGAGGCGTTGGACAAAGCTCTGTTGTATCAAACGCACAAAGGAACACATGGAGCACGCCCATGAGAACCCTATTGCGAACCCGAAAGCCATGCCAACGGTGATGGAACCGCAAACTTTCATGGGCCGGGCCCAACTCGACGTACCGAAGTACGAAGGAGATACGCAAAACTGACAACTTTTCTCATGGATTGACAGATAAATTTCCACCTTGCCCACGTCGTTTCCCGGCGGTGATCTGCCTCGAAGAAGATCAAAGTCAGGCGCATCAAACCATGGATCTATCATGATCACTTTCATCGAATCAATTCTTGAGAGGTATTTATGAAGGTGCTCTATGTATCTTCACGGCATACCTCTGCTAGCCTTGTGCTCTTTCACGTGCATGCAGATGCTCGGATAGAGGATCGTAGTTGTCGGGGCAATTTTCACGACACATCGTAAACGCCAGACCCAAGTAATAAGTATGACATGCATTTAAGCAACCAAGGATCCGGAGATACGGCTTCCAATTTCCGCATGTGTGTTCTCACAAAGAGGCTCAAATCCACAAGGGGAGGATGTAGCCATACGAATCGTATGAACTGGTTGGTCTTGAGGCGTCGAACTGACCATCGTAGAAAATAAACCCTTGAGACTTTTAACGGTAGAAAACACTTTGTGGATGACACGGGGCATTTGTCTTTCTAATTAAATTTCATGATTTCTATCATGGTTGCTGATCAAGGACGAGAAAGATCTAGCATTGATGGCCTTTGCTAGGGGGGTTTGAGGCCACCTCAACCTTGCCTCTCAATTCATCCCATTTCAGGGTGCCGTGTCGAGGCTGGCCAGAATTTAATCTCCGGCTGGAGGCACTCGCCCGAGAGAGAATCTATCTCCGTTATTTACTACCGGTGTTGCGCTCGTTGACATAAGAACAAACGGGAATCGTCATACAGGTTCATTCAAGCGCTGAAGAGGTCAGGTGCACAACGGGATTCAAAGTCTTTGTGTGAGAGACCTATCATCTGACAGCTCAAGTGACATGCGCCGAGATTTCGCCGTCTGCCTTCAGCGCTGAGAAGACACCGGCGGCCCAGTAACTCGTTCTGAGTCGTGTGAAATGCAATTCTCAGTACAATCCATCGCGTCGATCTGCACCTTGGCTGAGCAGAAAGGGGAAATGCACGGCTTGATGCAGCTGTGAGACTTGATACATGCATACACGTGTGCGTCAGCTTACTGTGCCTCACTACCTATATCCCTATCCTGTGAATCAAAAGACCCTCAAAGCGCATCCTCTGTATAGGAATCAGGATCATTGACGTACGTTGAGTTTGATAGTAATACGGAGTAACTTATGCTTGATCAGATGTATGTACGTCGTTAGGTTAGGTACCTAGGTAGGCGGCAGGCAACTAGGTAGGTACATACATATTCCACCGAACTTGCCGCTAATGACGACCAGGGGTGCCGGTTCGATCGTTGGCTGATCTCCGGGCGTGCGTGTTTCGTCAGCTTCGTTCCCCTGGGTTGGGGTTGATGTCATCATCAATTGGCAACGTCCAGTGCCGCAGCCTGTCCATCAGTCAGGACTCAGGACTCAGTGGCCATCAGCATCACGCCATAATGTTTCCAAAAGGTCCCCAAGTTCGAACGCATGGAAGAACAGACAGTGTGCCTCATGGCTCGCACCGTCCGATACCTTTTCACCACGCCAAGCCACCAGAAAGCGCAAACGGTCGAAGCTCAGTTCATCCGAGGGCTTGAGACTGCAAACGACCCCAGTGCGCATCGAAGCGTCGAAGTACTGTAGCACCTGTTTGCATGTCGTTCGCATGCTGTTTGCACGCCGCATGCTGCATGCATGATGTGAGTGACGAGTGGAACGACAAGGCCGAACCGCCGTGGCGGATGAAACCGTGATTTGCGTCAACTAGGTACGGAGTACCTAATGTTAGTAATGTACTCCGTATGTACGACTGGAAAGGTCGCGAAGACAGCATGTATGTACCCATGTACTCCGTCACCACTGACCAGGCTTGCAAGGCCTCGTCGACATCGAATCCTCCGACAGGGGGATTTGGTGCTGCGAGCCCCTGCAGCGAAACCTTCTCGCCGCATCTCGCTGCAACTCGCTGCAACTCGCTGCATCTTGCTGCCTGTCCCAGCCAATCTCGGCCGGGAATATCGATGTAGCATTTCTTATTCCGGGCATGTACGGAGTAGTGCTGCTCAACTCTGCCCAGTGCCAACGCCATCCCATCATCAACCCATCCATGATCCCACCCAAGTTCTAACCCAACAACCCTCACGCCGCCACGCAGTTTTGCCCTCATCGACCACCACTTGGCACCACCTCGAAAACCGCCCTAGGCTCTTGCAGGCGGATCGCCCCGCCGCGGGGCGACACAAGTCGACTGTCAGTTCTACCTGAGCTGTCTGGCCGCCTTCTCCTGTTGTGGCCTCTTCTTCGACCTCACCATCCAACTTGATTCCATCTGATCTATTGCGACCAGCAACCCGATTGCCCGACTCCCTGCATCCCTTTCCTCTGCTGCCCATGCGCGCCGTAGTTGACCTTCATGGCTTCCTTGTAAGCAAGCACGCTCTCCCCCAATCCGCTGCTTTCGACCATAACCTCCTCTCACCCCCCAAGGCCTCTATCTCCTCTAACAACTGCCCCCCCATAGATGAATGCCCCCATGCGCAGTGCTGAGTCGGTTTCATCCGCCAGTGGCACCGCGTCCTTCTCAGCCGCGACCAACATGACCCCAGATACGCCGGGATTCGGAGAAGGCCTGCTACCCGTGCGGCCCTTTATTCAGCGAAATGGACGGACCTACGTCAATGATTCGACACTGCCATACCCGCTGCCCACGGATCTCGCCGAGCTGCATCGACAATCGTTGAGAACGCTGCTCTTGATTCAAATGTTCGGAGGTCCCGTATGCTCTCCGTCTCTGATGAAGAAACCTCCACGGCGCGTGCTCGAAGTTGGCTGCGGTTCAGGCTTCTGGAGCATGACGTGCCATCGGTATTTCAAAGAAAGGGGTCACGGCAATATATCGTTTACTGGGATCGACATTGCTCCTGTCTCTCCAGAAAGTACTGATGTGTCGTCAAATGCGACACCCGAGGACCTCGGCATGAATTGGGAATTTGTGCAACATGATCTTCGACAATTCCCCTGGCCGCTCCCGACGGAAGGGTATGACTTGATCATGGCAAAAGACTTGAGCCTGGCTGTTACAAGCGAGTTCGGTCAAGGTTTCGTGGACGAATATCTGCGAGTACTCGAGCCCGACGGCCTCCTTGAAATATGGGAATCTGACCACCTCATCCGCACGTTGAGACCCCATGTGCCGAGGTCGGCATCGACCGCCGACGAAGGCGACGAGCAAGAGTCCGCTTCAAATCTGGGAGCATACGTTATATCGTCCAACACTCCACTTTCGTCTCCGCTCAACCCCTTTCTGATTGAATACAACACCTGGTTGACAAAGGCGCTGGACGTTCGGAAAATCAGCCCAGTACCATGCACCTATATCGGCCCTCAACTTCTACAGGAGGCAGAGACCTTGACCGACGTAAGGCCTCGGAGGCTCGCCATACCCCTGAGTAAAGTGCGCTGGGAATCTGAAGGTGTTGGCGGAGTTGTCACCCGCGATGGATCGCAGACGGGAGAGGCGCAGAAGAGCGAGCATGGGCTTACCGCCGAGCAGACCGCTCTTCGAAAGACGGCTCTGCTCACGGTTGTACAGCAAGTGCAGGCGCTTGCACCGGTTCTAAGAGAAGCGAGTGGGAAAAGCCATGATGAGTGGGAGGTATGGCTTGGCAAAATGATGGGCGATTTAATGGGCGAAAACGGTGCAAGCTGGGGCGAGTGTCTCGAGGTTGGCGCCTGGTGCGCAAGAAAGCGGACGTATCGAGAGCAAGGTGGATAACGTCTCGTACTGCATCAGGATACGCATATCGCCTCGTCTTCGATCACTCGTTGCAGCAATGGTTAGCATGCAAAAGAGGACGAGCAAACGGAAGCCAAGCAAAGCCAAGCAAAAGCACAGTATAAAGCATTTGGAGCTGTTTGCCTTGTGCATGCATGTGAGGCACCCAAGTCGTGTGAGGAACGAAAACAGTTCCGTTCATTCCAGCGCAGCTCCTTTACGACTAAAAGAGCTCACTCCATCGTTCCACTCCTGGTTCTACGGTATTGTACTATCCAACGAATTACAGTGACATGGAGGAGCTCCTTCTTCCTGAAAGACGAACAAATGTTTTTTTTCTGATTACCAGATCAAAGCCATAACTATGCATCATGCGCCCACATCATAGCGCTTCCGCAGGGTACGATACCGCTTGAGCCAATACCTACATCACCATGGGGTCAGCCACCAAGAAACCATCAACAGCGCGCCGAGTTTTTCCCGCCATGCTCTGGCATGAAAAAAAAAATAACAAGGTCAAGAAAGGGGAACAGGGGATGAACAAAAAGGCGTCGGCGCAATAAGTGCAAGCCCCCCGCGCGCGCTTCTTTGCGTGTATGTAGAAAAGTCAAGGCGCAAATTCATACAATGCTTCGACCTCTAGTGGGAGGGCCGGCGGGCAGACAAATATTAGCAAAATTAATACTACAGGACTTTTTTTTTTTTTTTCCCAGAGGGACTGGAAAGCTTTTTGCATGCCATGCGAACCTTGTTTAACGTATTGTGCATGAGCAATACCGGCGCGAATCTTGGCTTCGTCTCGCTCGGTGGCTTTGGACATGAAGGCTTTGTGGAGGCGGGATTGGAAGTACTTGTACCCTAGGGGGTATTCGCGTCCCACGTAGAGTAATTCTGAATACAAGTCAGGAGAAGTGCCTCGTGCGATTGCATGTTTGATTGAATTTTTGAAAACCAAAATAAATTCATGGCCTTTTTGCTTGGAAGATGGATGATGGGCTTCTACTGCCACGGCGTGTCGCAAAGCGGTCCCCTCCCCCTGGGGCGGTCGTAACGAGGGATGAAGGCGGTAAGTGGGATGGTGAGTGAGACAAGGAACCGCTTACCTTTGTATATCGCAATGACTTGCTTCCTCAACTCTGGATTTGCGGCAGACATTGCGCAGATGGGCGGAACATGTCACTGATTGCTGGTTGGTGGTGTTGGTGGTGTTGATGGTTGTTGGAGCGTTGAGTTTGTCGATGATGTAAGTTAGGTACATAGGTACATACGCCATGTTGTCATCTGGTTTCGTTGACTTTGGGGTCGGGTAACTTTACTCCGTAGTGATGAGTGGCCGAGGCTGCAGCCTGCGATCCCACATTACAGAGTCCTCGTGCATTTTATACGTATTACGGAGTGCTGTAGTCTAGGTAGGTATGTACCTCACAGGAGTCAGGAGTCAGGACTCTCTACTTCGTACGTTGCAACTTGTATAACTCATGAGACGATGCGGCTCTAGCAATTTTCAAGGCCAAAATACCGGTACGTATAATTTCCCACGAAGCCACAGCTTTGAGTGCAAGGCATGCGCAAGAATTGGGGGTTTCCCACGCATGAGGCCTTTGAGAGGTGAAGACGAAGGGATACATCAAGTGAAGACATGTTGTTGCCCTGAATCGAGGCCCATGTAACCTCGCAAGTTGCCAATAACTGCGCGACAGCCTCCTGATAATTTGGCACTTGACTCTTTACATACATATACATAGCTACATGTACGTGGCTTGAGCTGTGCTAGATTGCGCGGCACGCTGCTGCCAATGGCATTGACTCTATTTACGGAGTATAGATCCGGGGAGCACATTGTTCATTTGACTGAACATGGAACAATGTGCCTCTCTTTCTTTCCCTTCCTTTTTCCTTTGTTCTTTCAGATTGCCACGTTGGTCGCACAGCATTAAGCGGTCTAGAGCGCTTTGAGCAGGCCTTTCAATGATCTCGTCGATACCACCACGCTGGAAGGTTTTCCGCGACGCTGCCTGTCATCATTCATGGTACGACGGTGTGACAAAGAGGACCAAAGCGATTGGCGTGCTGGTGCCTCCACCGCTTTCATCCAAAGGACGGAAATAGGCTGCGGTCACGGCATAAATATATACAACTTGACGTTTTTCAGAACGATATGCCGTGCACATTAAATCATGTTGAAGTGAGGGATTGCTCTGGTTCGTCGACCAAAGGTCCAACTTGCATTATCAGTCGTAATCAATGCCCGATCAGGTGCCAAGAACGCACATTGCGGGTGACAAGTTACATTAGGTACCTACTGTAACCTACAGGCTACAACTCCGTAAGAATTGAAATTTTGCTGTCATAACGTGGACGATGGGACAGAAACTGCCCAGCCCGGGAAACTCTGCACGTGCATCTCACTGGCAAGGATCAGAGCGGTACTTAGCGGCCGGTTAATGCGCTTGTATGTACCGCTTAAATCCGGCGGACATTGAAGGCACATATGTATGTACCTAATGTCGATGATGCTGAAAAGTGAAAACTCTTTCCAGACTCTGTACGTAGGTACATGCGTTGTTCCTCGTCCGGGGGATGCTGCAGGAAGACTTGACGCGGAGCTTGACCTGGAGACTTGTAGGTACTAGGTAGAGTTTCTGCATGAGTTTGATTGTTCATCATTATTGTCCGTGGGTTGCGATGGCCATGTTTTACATGTATGTACTCCGTATGTCGTTGTTCATACGACGACTGTTTAACAGTGTTCATACGTAGGTACACATGTAACTTGTAACTTTGTTAAGTTATGTACGGAGTACATACCTAGCCAACCGGACGACGTTCAGAAAACCTTGTTTCTTTGAATCAGCGATATCCACTGCCGAGTCAGTTACCGCCCCGCATCAAAACAGATCCAGAGCTGTTGCAACTTGCGCCACAGCAAAGCAAAGCTACCTACCTATAGGCTATGTACCTTATTAGCATCGACTTGGTTACCACTGCAAGAACGAGTTAATAATGTTGAGAGGAAACATGGGAGGTTCTTTGCAGAAGCGGTAACACCTGCACTCGTGAGTCGTGGGACTCGTGGCTGTCCAAGACTCCAAGTATGTAAAGTGTACATATGTACATAGCCCCCGTTGCACAAAAGCCGGCGAGGAGGAGCCGCTGTGGCTGAGTTGTAGTGACGCGGTGTCGGCGCGTTACTGCGCTGCATCATATGGCTCTCGTTTCACACGCCATGGACTGATTCGACGTTGCCCGGTTGGTTCGCCAAATGTCAGACATGCTTCAAAGAAGCCGTCGCTCGCAGGCTGCAGGAGATGATTCGTATGGCAGAACTCGTAATCACTCGTTTAATGAGGCGCGTCTCGGATGCTGCTGCATCGCAGATCGGACTCGCCGTTGTCGGGGTTGTAACTTGTGTGGCGCCGTGAACGTCCTGACCTGAAGGGCGCTGGGGCAAATGCAGTGCTGCAGCCGTTGCAGCGGGCGCGTGGTTCACTGGTTACAGTTACATCCATGGTTAGTCTTCTTTCAAGTTTCAACAGACCCAGACCAGACCAGAGCTCTCAGGCAGGCGAAGGCCCCGTCTGGTGGCTTGGCCGTCTGTTTCTTCTTCGCATCGCCTCAACCTGCATTTCCACTTCTCCTCACCATTATTCTTCCACCCCCAGACGCAGCATCTTGTCCTCCTCGCTGGGTTTCTGGCCGTGCTCGGGCTTCATTACATTTTCTTGCGACCCTACTCTCCGGTTGTCGGTTGCCGCTCTCGTTCGCCAGGCGCTCCATTCCGACACCCAGCTCGAGAACGGCCTGACCATTATCCGGCCAGGTCCGCACGTCGAATCTTTTGAGTGTATCATATCAATATCAACCTCCGATCATCGCCATTTGCGTCGCCTCCGTTCCTTTGTCCATCACTACACTGCACCCCAGTTCGTCTTGGCCGACCATCCAGCTTGATTTGCCCGATCAGCGCACGGCTCGAATTGCGCGTCGACGATTGGCGAAAATACAGCTTCACCTTCGCATGCCTCGTGCGTCTGGCTCAGGCAAGCGACAGCAAGGCGCCACAACGGCGCATCGCGATTTCAAACACGAGAATGGACTTGTAAGTCCTGTGAAACGCGGTTCGGCCAGAAAGAGTAACGGCCAGCTCGACGGCTCTGCGAGGTCTCTCGATCAAGTTGTAGGCCACGCAGGGCCGTCATCGTCGCCTTCTCCCATTCCAGGCCAGCGCAATGCCTCTCTCTCCAAGGACGCCCCCGACGCCGCCGACGGCACTTCCGGCAACTCTCGCAGAAGACCGTCTCTCGGCACCTATTCCGAAGCTTCTTCCGAGTCGGTTCACTCGCACGCGGGTCTCAATGGCGCTGCCGTTGACGCCGAGCATCGGCAAATCGATGTCAACGCCATGAAGAACCTCGATGTGCATAAGGATTCGGGAATCCTGGAGTTTGCCGCGACCGTGATAAAGTCTCTTCCTATGCAGGATACGCTCGCTATACTCATCATCCTGATGCATATTCCTTACATGTCTCTGTCGCTCATTTACGCCTGCTTTGCGCTCATCACCTTTGTCCCGCCAGTGACCACCAAGACGGGCATCAATCTGGCCGAGCTTTTGGATGGCAACGCTCATAATCCTTCGCTCGTCACCATCTTTTGCATGGACTTTTTCTTCTTTCTCATATGGGTCTTCCTTTGGCAGCCAATACAGGATGGGATACTCGAATTCGCAAAACCCGTCATTGCTATCAGCTTGGGCGGCGGAACGAATGCCAAGGACGGCACCTCCCGAGGTGTCACCACTTGCTTCACCTGGATACTTCTTCACCAGGCCCTTCGTGCCACAGAGTCTCACTGGGCCAAATTTACTCGGCATTTTCCAGCATCTTGGCCATTGTCTACCTTTCTGAGCGAGTCTTTTGAGTCTTTTGAATCGAAACCCACTGCCTACGATAAGAGAAGTACCCATGGTTGGATTCAGAGTACACTGGCTATGCACATACTGACGCAAGGCATTGTCCGATTCGTGCGCGAGTGGTACCTCAAGCGGGAAAAAGCGAATGCAGCAGCTGGTGCCGCTGACACCGATGCTAATAAATCATCGTCGACCGGTACTTCTACCGGCACCACTACGGGCGCCTCTACGAACGGCTCTCACTCGTTGGATGCCGGGCATGATGCCAGCTTCAATGCAGCAGAAACGGAACCGAGCACATCACACACTACATCGACGACCACCACCGCCAGCTCGAGTAAGCGACGAAGGAAGCAAAGCGCGCAAGTACGACTGGAGCAGCCGCTGTGGGCCGCTTTCGCTAGCAGTAAGATTGTAGCTATCAAGGAATTTGAGTTGTCTCAATGGGGTCGGAATCCGAATGCCTCGAATGCAACAGATCGTCACAACCTAGGGAGCGCGTCTTTCGACAGCCAGCCTAGGCAAATATGGATATCTTATATCGGTAGCGACGAAGTATGTTTTAACACCAGCTTTTTTCCCCATCAACCCGAACACGACCTCCCGCCGGCATCAGCAAGTGTGGACGGGGAAAGCGATATGATGCGGCCTGCAGGAGTCGATGCATCAAAGCCTTTCTATGTCAGGATCAACAATGCATTCTGGCAGCCAACACGAATCATCGCGGTTCAGGAGACAGACGATGACGAAACGAATGGCACGCGATGGACGGGTGACATATACGGACTGCGACCGGCAGCAACATATGTCTGTGAATTCGTCGATATTCAAAGTGGCGAAGTCATTCACTCGACAACGATTCGAACCGCCAACGAAGCTCTCCGAGAAAACGATTCACTGCCGGCTGCCGTTCCAGCTCCCGGTCAACCACCGCTCCGACCCGATTCGCCCGCTACCATTATCCGAAACTCTATCGCTGCAGAAGAGACGCGCCTTGCTGATGAGCGCGCTCGCCTCAAGGCGTGGCGCAAAGAAGCCAAAACCAAGCTCAACACCATCAGACGCGAAATCGAGCTCGTCGACAATCAATTGTCGTCGGCGGGCAGCAGCGATGAGAGGCACCGGCAAAAGATTCGGCAACATGAGATTCAAAAGATCCAGGCCGAACGGGACATTGAATCGCTCGGAGAACAACTAGACAAGCTCAACAGCTCCCCCGAACTCGTCGAACGCAAACGAGAGCTCGATAAACTCTACGCCGAAGAAACCAAACAATTCGAAGCCGCCCAGAAGCAATTTGACGAGTACACATCCAACCTCGATCGCGAGGTCAAAGCCAAGGAGCTCGAAAAAGTCAACCTCAAGTCCCGGCGCAACAAAATCGGTCTCAGAATCGACAAGGTCGACAAGGAACTACGCAACATTGCCGATGCAAATCGCCGTGGACTCGGCGAAGCAGACCGCCGCGATCAGGAACGAGCTACTTGGCTGGAAAACAGCACCGCGATCAAAAGCAACTACATGGAACGCATCTCGCAGGCCTGCAACGCCAATGCTTCTCGCACACAGCAGATTCAGAATCTACAAACGCAGCTCTCGACACTGAACAACAACAACAACAATAACAATAATGCCTTCATGACGGCCTCTCCCGCGGCTATGAGCAATCACCTGGATGTTGTTGCAGCAGACGTCGATCACCACCCTGGACATATGGCCTTTCGACAACACGCCTCGTCGGCCTGGAACGCAACTCCGGCGAGACTAAATCCCTATCCGACGGGTATATGGGCTGGAACTGGCTCTTCCGGTGATGGCATCTCTTCTGTGGGATCTCCTCTCCCTCCTGCGCCTTCTGCTCCTTCTTCTGCTCCTGCTCCTGCTCCTGTTCTCCCTCCACCTTCTTCTTCTTCTTCTTCTCTTCCTCCCACGACGACAACGACTACCCAGCCTGGTTGTGGTGGCAGCGGTGGTGGCAGCACGACCTCTTCGGCTTCCCCATGGCAACCACCCCCGACGGCACCCCCCTTTGAACCCCGCGGACACAAGTCCCGGGGCCGCAGTTCCAGCATGCTAAGCAACGTGAGTGGCTTTACGGAGCCGAGCGGCGATGAGGACTCGTTTCTGAAGTCGCCGCCCTCTCGGCCTGGGATGAATTATTTTAGGAGGAACGGCATGGGTGTGGGAACGGGGACGGGAACGGGAACGGGCGCGAGTGGTAGTGGTGGTAGTACCGGGAGTGGTAGTGTGGGAGATGCGAGGAGTCCGAGATAATTTTGGGGGTTCTGTCGCCGTGTCGTTGATTGTGTGTAGTTGTTGGTAGGCGGGGATGTGTTTGGCGTGGAGATGTTGAGGGGGGAGATGTGGTATAGCGATGTTGGATGGATTCGAATGATTAGGCACAGCGGGATAGATGATATATTCAGTTGTGTGTTGTCGCTTTGTGTGTTTGTGGCTTGCTTTGTGGGTGGGGTGTGAATGATTTGGATTGCTGTAGGCATGTTGTTGGATTGATTGTAGGCTGCTCCGGTACATACCTTACTCCATGTGAATCGTGATGTGGACGACGCCGTGTTACATGTTACAATCGTTACCTTTCCTGCGCGCCTCACATGATGAATTAGGCAACACTCCCACTGGGCAGCAGTAAGGCGCCACAGCCAGACGGATTGGCACTGGTGCGTTGGATTTGATCTGAAAATACTCCGTACCGTGCATAAGTTATTATCACTAACATCATACATGTACATACAAGTGAAGTTGCTGCGTGTTGTGGCCCAATGTACATACTCCGTAGCGGCTTTTCTTTTGCAACGCGGACTCACTGAGTCACACACAACGGCCCGTACCTGTCAGGGGAGTCAGGGGCATGGCGCACTGCCGGTAAGGGTCCAGACTCCAGAGTACACCGCGTGGGGTACGTAGGTACATACCTATGCAACGACAGTGTCCTGTTGAATAACGGAGTAGGTAGGCTTGGATCGCTCGCAATGAATGCTCGCAACGCCGCAGACATCATCTGATCTGCCTCCAACTCTGGAACGCCAAGCAACGCGGCGCCACTGGGACCAGTCTCACTGCGTCTGCACCGTTGGTTGTTGACCTGCTTCCTGGGATGGTGCTGGCATCACCATGGACTTCGTACGTCTTGACCCCTTCATACTTGTGACGGCCAGATCTTGCACCCCTTCAGCAAGCCGTTGAGGCGCTCGATGCGATTTGAAACTAACCTGACCTCTCTGTTATCCTCTGGCTCATCCACAGTGGTCGCGATTGTTGAGCCCTCTGGCCGCAGGCAGCACTCGAAAAGAACAGGCCATCGACCCGGCGAAACGACTTCATCGCTTTGAAAAAGAATACGCCAAGCTGCTGGTAAGGAGCTGTATACGCGAGACCCATATCTCCCTACAGGCGCTCACTAACGCTCAAGAACAACAAAGTCAACATGGCGCACCTCAGCCAACCTATCCCGCGACAGCGAAGCCGCCGAGACGCTCGAGATTCGCCTACAAGAGCTGACGAATATCCTCAGCGATGAAAGCCGCCGTCCGCTCCCTCATCCCTGTATCCAGTATGCCTCGATCAAACAAATCTACGTCCCCATTGGCAAAATCGCCACGACGTCCTACAACGAATGGATCATTAAGGAAGCCGTTTTGCTGTTTGCGACGCTCATTGAAAGCGAGGAGGAGGCCTTTGTCGAGAATCCCACCTTTTCGGCCAGCTTGACCAACTTGCTGGTGCGCATTACCGGCGTCAACAGCGTGCGTCTTGGTCTGGATACCGAGTCGAGAGTTGTCGAGCTGGCCTTCAACATCACGACCAAGATACGTCTGGATCCAGCCATCTTACCCGCGTGGTTCAAGACGCCGCTGCCGCTGCGGACCCCGAACCAGAAAGCACCGGTGGAACGGGCCCGAGACGAACACGATCGATTTGCGGGCCGGACGCAGAGAGCCGATTTCCCCCTGTTCTATATCCTGATGGATTATATTCACCATGAGGGCAAGGTGGGCGATTTCGCGCGCACGGGATTGCTGTACATTATCGAGGCTGCGTCGGGTTCTGCGGCTTTGGAGCAGTGGATCGTGGAGAGTGACCTGTCCACGCTGATGGCGACTGGTTTGGGAGCCCTGTACAGCCAGTTGAGTCGGAAGCTGGTGATTGATCACTTGCCGCATAATTTGCCGCCGATTTTGGCCTTGTCGGACTACGAGCACCCTGCGTCTAACTACGAGATTATCAGCTCCTGCTCTCCTGATTTTCAGTCACATATGGAGACGTTTTTGTCGCATCTACTCTTCTGGCAGGATGTGTTGAACCATTGTCGGTCGGTGGAAGTCAAGTCGACGTTGCTGGAACACTTTCAAGTCATTTTTCTCCAGCAATTGCTGTACGTGCACTGCTCGTTTTATACTTCCCCCCCTAGGGTTTTCACACAGAGTGCGACTGATCGCTTTTGATTTATTTGACTGATAAGAAGTACTCTTTAGATATCCATCCCTTTTGGAGTCCTCTGATATCGATGGAGGCTCTTCTGTTGCTGTACTCACGTACTTGCGGCGGATATTGGAATCCCTGGACCACCCCGACATGATCAACCTGATTCTTCACTATCTCTTAGCTTTACCGGATGCGCTTCCTCCAAACAAAAAGCCCTCACGGTCGTCTGTCAGCGACGCACGCAAGAGGAAATCCATGGACCTGACAAAGATGATGGCTGCCAAGGCCGAGGAGCCAGCCACGCCCCTGTTGTTCAATCTTGTTGACCTCATTCTGTCGTGTTTACGATCAAGAAACCAACAAACCATCCATGTTACCCTCCAGCTCGTCTCGGCCATTCTAAAACGACATCATCGGTATGCAGTGTTTACGCTCTTACGAACAAACCCGCTACCGAGTGACGCCACTCACCGCACTGTGGGTGCTCACGAGCAAGAAGTTGAGTATCTTGTTTCGCTCGCAGGTGCCATTGGCGGTAAGGCCGATTTCGATAGCATGTACGCGAATATCCTCAAGGATACCATGTCCCGGCTCGAGAGCCACGCATGCTCATGGCGCCTGATGACCCCTCGCGTGTCTGCAAAAACGCTCAAACTAAACAAACCGCCTGATGAGAGCGTCCCTGGAGGCCCGCGAGAAATTCGCGAGCACACCCTCCGGCCAGATGACCCGCTCCTCAACATTGTCCTGGACCTCATGGAGACATTCTTCATGAACCCCGTTGAGACGAATCTGTCCGTCACCGAGACGATCGTGGACCTTGCCATGTGTGGATACATGAACATTGAGGGCTGGTTCTCACGCGACCCCGCGACGTACTCCTTCGAAGAGGACGAGGAAGACCTGGAGCGCGGCTATGAAACCTCCGTGGCCAGCGAGATGACCGAACCGCCACCACAATCCCAAGACGGCTCCCTTGGCGAGTCCTTGGACGACGCACGCCGCTCAGAGACCATCCAGCGGTGCAGAAGCAGACCCGAGTGGATAGATCCGCAGCTGCCTCGCATCCTGCGAGTCTTGCAACGGCTCGGCGACCACGTGGCCAGCTACAAGCGAACGATCCCCCGATTCGACGAGCTCCTCGAACAGAGACGAAACGCCTTCCAAACTGCTGAATCCATGCTAGACGGAACCTCTCCGCCGCCTCCACCGCCATTTGTGCGCAAAGCATCGCCTTCGAATCCCGCGACGCCAGAACGACCTACCATAGATGAGGCGCTACGCGCGACGTCCCCGGCACGGCCTTCCGCTCTGGAAGGCTTTGCGCAGCGTCTTCTCTCTGAATTGGGCTCGGCACCTAGTAGCAGGTCAGCTAGCCCCAAGGGCCGTCAGGAATATAACTACAACTACACGCCGGGCAGTTTTCCTGGCGGGGACGGCGAACCGATGACGCCGAATGTTATGCGGGTGCCCCCTAAAGATTTGCCTCTTCACTATAACAATAATTATGATGCTTCGTCGGGGGGCGTAGGCGCGAGGGGTGGGAATTATGGCCGCAGCGTTTTGGGGGAGAGTGCGGGGGGGGCTGGTATTGGGCCTTCGCTTGAGGAGCAGGATATGGTGGCGGATAGTCAGGCGTCTGCTTTTGCGGCGTTTGATCAGAGTATCTTGTCGAGGCGCGTGGGGAGGCCTGATGTTGATTTGGGAGGGGTTTCGCTGGATTTTACGGGGAAGGGGGGAGTTGGGGTTGGATTGGGATCTGGATCGGGATCTGGATCTGAGGGGGTGGGTGGAGGGGATGATGGGGAACATGGTCAAGGTCAGGGCCACGATGAAGATGAAGATGAAGATGAAGATGGAGTTCAAGGCCAAGCTCAAGACGAAGATCAAAGCCAAGATCAAGACGAAAGCCAAGATCAAGATCAAAGCCAAGATCAAGATCAAAGCCAGGAGCAAGACGAAAGCCAGGAGCAAGACGAAAGCCAGGAGCAAGACGAAAGCCAGGAGCAAGACGGAGCCCAGGAGCAAGACGGCGCCCCGGCGCA
>SRQL01000047.1:0-91700 GCA_018360575.1 Claviceps sp. LM454 group G7
CTGCGCGACAGTTTTGTGACACGGGTGTAATGTAGTTTTGACAGGTTGGCTTGCGGCATCGCTCACAGGGAAGTGAAGTGATGATACATGCAGCTTTTAAGTTGACAGTCTACAGGTGGGGAAGATGTGAAGAATACCTAGGTACATAGCTCGACGGTCACGCTTTGCGTCATGATCAGCCAGCGTCTTCCATCTGATAGTCGGAAGACTGGAGCATGCTTCCAGTGAAAGTGACAGATCGAGGCGAGGTAACGGTGTTGTGGAGTATGAGCTTGTGCCAGTTTGAGTACGATTGTGCATAATCGGCGTGCCTGGGGACAGTGAGAAAGTCTGCGAGATCTCACCAGGAAAGGGAGCAGCAGAGCTTATCGTTGGACTACAACTCGAGAGTGTGGGTTGAATCAGATGATACAGAGAGCTGTTACTTTCAAGCGTTTGAGGTGTCATGTACTAACGGAGGAAAGTGATCAGGAAAAAGGCAGTGGCAGTGACAGATCATGGCTGACACTACACGTTTACGTATGTTGGAGATGGCCCAGCTCCAAAGTGTGCGGTATGTCGTGTGACATTCGATCAGGAGATGTAGGTTACTTTCGTGTGTGAGGCGTCCCTTAGCTGCATAGTACTAAGTAAGATGATTAGGGAAGGGTATACGACAGGAGACGACACTGCATGTCGGAGGAGGAGACGGGCGTCGGGACCAGACTGACACCAGTTAGTCAATATCTATGCCGTGCGTCTTGAGCTAGGAGCTCGACCCGACATTCATGTATAAGAGGCATCTATTGGCTGCTCATGAAGGTATTTAGGTAAAAGCGTTGGAAGTCGCAAGGGTGAGACCGAAAGACTCAAGAGTAGACTCGCCCAGCGTCGATGTTTGCGCCCAGTCAAGAAGCTCAATGGAAGATTTTCCGGGCTACTTCAATTCTCCAAAAAAAACTTTTCCCTTCTCGCCACAGGACTCCATGTTTTACTTTCCCGAAGCGATTGTGCGCCCTCCGCGACTCAAGATTTCCTTCATGAGCCCCTTCTCGAACGGGCCACGAAACATGCATGCTGCTAAACTCTATCGCCGCAACTGGGGCAGACACCGATTGGAGGGCCAATTGAAGTGGAGGTGGGATGGAAAAGATACGTCACAGACTCACAGGATGGGACGTCAAACAAGTGTCTGAAGATGTCCCAGTACGCGTCACCGGGTACGTGATCTTGTAGATAGAAAGGAGGGGATTTTCTTGCTAATCCAGTGACGAGGGACAAAGCAGTCCCGGGTCCAATGACGGTGGGCGAACGACGTGACATGCAAATCAGAATCTGCAGCATGTACCTAGGTAGGTAATGGATGGCGTGAGGTTTGCACCGACTACTCGATCTATACTTTAAAGCCGAGACAGCCTCGCCATATGTCGCTTTCCAGAACTCGCGACTCGCAGAGCGCGATCCAGTCACAGCGCAGATTCAGAACGTGTTACTGCTCCAAACTTTTTCCCCGCCTCGTCTATTACGGAGTACACGAAATCCGCGCTTTGGCCCTCCTGAATTCCAGGTCACAGTTGGTTACTGTATAAGTCGTCGAAGGCCGAGGATGAGCTACTTCGGAGTTTGAAGCGTTCGCGTGTCGTCGGCTTGAAGATGGAGAATGACATCATCACTTGCGTTGCGAGCTTGGAGCTTTGCCCGCGAAAAGGCCCCGCATGCCCCACTTGAGCTCTCGCGAGTCGCCGCCCGCTCCATCTGTCATCGTGACTTCGCATGTCGCCTCTGTTGTCTGTAGAGCTGTTGTCCCGAATCCGCGCAATTTTGCACTCTCTCTGGAATTTCTTTACCGATACGAACCTCTACCCAACAGAAGTCATCCGCTGTCGTTGCACAAGTGAACATATCCCTCCTCGAGTCTGCTTCTCGACAATTTTGGCTCTGCATTCCCAAGGATTTGTCACGGAAACAACTCGCCCGCCATGTCTATGCCCGCTACCGCAGGCCACAGCAAGCCTTGCTGCAATGTTCCGCCGGTTGTGAGCAAAGGGTACGAGGTGAAAGGCACCTATGAGAAGATTGGTGGCTATAAGACATGTGCGTACATTAGGTAGCTTTATATCCTTTCGGGTTTCTACCGTATGACGGCACGTGCTTTTGTGCTGGCAGGCCAGTCTTACACTCCAAAGGATCCTCGAGTAATGAGTCTTGCGCCTTGCCATTGTGTGTGCTAACGATACCTGCGTAGATGTCACTGGCGCTTCAGATGCCACCAAGGTCCTTTTGGTCATCTACGACATTTTTGGCTACTTTGAGCAGACCCTCCAAGGTGCCGATATTTTGGCCCACAGCGACGCAGACGACAAGTGCAAGGTCCTCATCCCCGACTGGTTCGAGGGTAGCCCTGCCGATATCGAATGGTGAGTCTGAGGGCGCGCCGACGACAAGAACCACGAGACATGGCCGTGGCTCAATGGCTGATGTTTCTAGGTATCCTCCCGATACTCCTGAAAAGAAGGAGAAGCTTGGAGCTTTCTTTGGAAAGTTCCCACCCCCCGACATCGCAGGGAAAGTGCCGTCATATGTCCAGGCTGTCAAGGAAAAGTTCCCGTCGTTGGCCAAGTTTGGCATCGTAGGGGTAAGTCGCGTGTTGGCCATCTTGGATGACATCCCCCCTCACTGAGATTATGACCCGATCAAGGCGCGATAGTAACATCATTCGTTTGTGCAGTACTGCTGGGGCGGAAAAGTCGCCACTCTCTCTACCAAGGCCGACAACAGCCCCTTTGGAGCCATCGCCGCGGTCCACCCTGCCATGGTCGATCCCCAGGACGCTCACGGCATCAAGGTTCCCATGGCACTGCTGGCGTCTGGCGACGAGCCCGCTGAGGATGTGAAGAAGTTTGAAGATATCCTCACAGTTCCCAAGCACGTCGAGATCTTCCCAGACCAGATCCACGGCTGGATGGCAGCCCGCTCCGACCTGAGCGACGATCGCGTCAAGAAGGAGTACGAGAGAGGCTACAAGGTGCTTTTGGACTTTTTCTGCAAGCACCTTTAGGGGTGGAGGAGAAGAGGGTAAGAAGAAGAAAAGAAAAAGGGGCCAAGAAAAGATATCTACACCAAGGTACGAAGAAAGGATAGATGGGAAACAAGCTATGTAACGTTAGACTCTAAATTACTCTAAATTCGAGACCATTCACTATCGTGCGTTTGCCCGCTCCGCCGCATCCAACACCTCATCAATGTCCAGCAACGTCCACTCGTCCCCAACGTCCAACACACCTTGCTCATCACCCCCCACGGCCGTACAAATCAAAAACTCATCCTCATACCACTGCATCCGCACACGCACATCCTCGACCCTCACGCCCTTGAACCAAATCTCCAGCGGCCCCTCCTCTCCCTCAGTGACCGCCTCCCCCGGCGGAGCAAAGTTCCTCATCTCCAACTCTCCCAACCAACCCGCCAGCAAAGCCTCCCCCGTCATCTTAACATACGCCTCCCTCAAACACCACAGCGCATAGAAATACGCCAACATGACATCCAAATCCAGCGGCGCCGGCACAGTCCCCAACCCCCTAAGCCGCTTAGCCTCCCCCTCCGAAAACACCGACTCATGCATCCCCACGAACCCGGACCACCCCTCCTTCTCCTCAGCAACAAGCGCATGATCTCGGTCTCGTCTCTCCGACGGGCACGCAATGTCCACCCCAATAGATACCCCCTCGGGAGGTTGCGACACCCCCAGGAGACACACCAGACCAGCCTGATGCGAAACATTAAACAGAAGCGGTTCAGAGGAATCGGGGAGGCGGAAAATGGGCTTGGTGTGCTGGTCGCGGGAGTAGGTGGCGGAGGACCATGGCAGGTATTCGCAGGAGGAAGTTATGGCGTAGCGTTTGAGGAGGGCGGATGCGAGGGCCATTTTGGCGTCTTTGACGAAGAGGTATCTCTGGATGGAGGTTTGTTCTTCGGGGGAGAGGAGGGAGAGGGCGCGGGATGCCTTTTGCCAAACGATTCATTTTTCATTCATTCATTCATGGTGATGTTTTAGCTGGGTGTGGTGCTGAGAGAGAGAGAGAGAGAGAGAGAGAGAGAGGGAGAGAGGGATAGGCATGCTCGATGGATTTGCGTGATGGACTGCTCGAGGTCTGATGGGAGATGGGGGAATAAGGATATACCTCTTGGGCGAGAAGGCTCGTTGTGGTGGCTCTGGGCCAGAGGGGCCGTGTGTCGAGGAGCCATTGCATGACTTGTGGCTCGGTCATGGTGGTTACTGCCGCGAATCGCGATGCTGAGGAGGCGGAATGCGGGTATGCGAGGATAGGTTGTTCTTGTTTGCGGCAATGGTGCCGATGGGACGTAGGAGATGCAATCGCCGTGTTGTTGATGTCAGACGGAGAGGTTGAAGTCGTGTCGACGCGACGGGTGGGATTGCGGGGTGAGGTTTTGGTCCTGTATGTAACTGGTTGGATCATGGATGAAGTTATGTAGATTAACGCCTTACTGCAAGGCGCACGGGAGCCAGCCAGCCAGCTGATCTTCTTAATTATTCCTTTCTTCCTTCGTTCTTCTTTTTTCTTGACATTTCTGTTATGCCCTCCTTCTTACTCTTGCGATGCTCTTCATGTGCATCATGTGTCAAGATAGTCAATCCAATTCTTTCGACCAAGTAACCAGCATCGAGTGATACCAACGTCTGTGCAACTCTTCTGTTACAAATTGATTATTAGGAAGCATAAGCAAAGTACCTAAGGTATTTATAATTTCGGTAGGTAAATAGGTATGCGTCCGCGGCTGCGGAAAAGGCCGTAGAGCGGCAATAGGCGGACAGCGCGCCTACCTATGCGGGAACCGAGAACGCCTCGCCTGCCCACTGGCCACCGGCCCACCTGCGAAACCCACGGACCACTTGCAGCTTTGGTCTTCTCGTCCGCCTGCATGTGGCGGCGTGGCCATCATCATCATCACCATCGTCATTATCACACCCAGAGGTCCGTTGTCGGTGGCCCTATCTACGGAGTACACATCGTGTTACTCGAGGTCGTTCTTGGCTGTCTACGAAAGCTCGCGACAGCTGCTCGAATTGGCGCGTGATTGACTGCCGTCTGTTTTGCCGCTGCTCTCATTTGGCGCAGCACCCGGGCCCCTCCGAAGCCATCGAGGGCGCCCATTGGTGGCCGCCCCGAAGGACCAAAAGGGACCAAAAAGGACCAAGTGCCAGGCGACTTTACAGCTGGTGTCGCTGGGAATTTGTTGGTGGCCACTGGCCACAGTACTGACAGCAGGCACGCACCTGACAGCTCGACGGCCACCACGACGCCAGCCAACGCTAGGGAGAGCCGCGTGCGGTAGGTAGCATTCGTCTGCATGTGTCTGCATTTGTCGACCATTCTTCTCTTCTCCCCCGTCGACAAACCTCGATACTGAAGCTGCCTCCTGCATGCACGCGTCAAAGAGCAGCGAGAATTACCGAGAATCGTGAGAGCAGTGAAGCCGCGACGCAACCACTGACTGAAGAGCACCAAAGTGCATCCGAGCGCACCGAGAACACTGAACAGCACTGAACAGCACTGAAAGCGCACTGGAGAGCACTTAGGTAATAGCATTGAACAACGCCTCGACCTGCGCGCAGCTCGACGCCTGGAGACCGCTGGAGACCGCTGGAGGCCGCCCTGACGATAGTGAGCGGCAGCGCGCCATAGCGCCAAAGGCCCCATTCCACCCGTCGCCCGTCTCCCTTCGTCATCAGTGATCACACCAATACGACTTGACTGTCCTCCCTTACTTGCACGGGGCTTGCCGCCCGGAAAATCTCAGCCTCCTCCAAATTCAAGGGCGCCTCGAGGCCAACGAGGCAGGCTGTCATCACCATGGATTCCATCACCGGCCGGGCCGGCATTGTCAGCGCTGAAGAGGATGACTCTAGCATGGACAAACTTGTAAGTGGCTGTCTGTTTGTTTGCATCTCCTTCTCACCCGGCTCGCCCTGTACTTCCCTCCTCTCTGCCTGTGCCTCGCCTCTGCCTTTTGGATGACATCAGGGGCATCACGAGCTGCACACGCACCCACCCACATGCCCTCAAGATACCTTCTTCGGCCCTTCCCCGGCCGGCACTGCTTCTGTCTTGGCCGGGAAAACCCTGTGTGATTCTTCTTCTTTTTGAAATAACAAGAACGAGGAGGAAATTCTCACCCGAGAAAAAAAAAACCCCTCCCGGGATCATGCACCCCGGCATGATCTAACAAATCTCCCCCATCTTATGTTGTAGCGACAAAAGTTGACTGGTCATTCTCCACCTGCTCTCTAGGCACATTCCGTTCTCGATGATATGCTCTACAATGTCATCGCAGATCTCCTCATGAAGACTCATCGCGAAGAGAAGATGGCCAAAGCCGCTACCGCTGCTATTCGCGTAGAAAAGATGGCCACGGACGCCGCCGATGGCTCGGCACTCGATACGCGGCCCGATATCCGAGTCGAGACGAAGTCGGCCTTATACGAGGATGGGAGGGTCTTGCTCAAGGGAAACCCTCTGCAAACGGTAGGGGAAATAGTGTGCCCCAAGTGCCGACTCCCCCGGTTACTTCACCCGACCGATGGCAAGGGCGCCCAAAAACCCGATCCGGCCGGCATCTACTGCAAAAAGCACCCCTACATCGACAAACCGGGCTGTGACATCTACGGCCAGAGCTGGGTGGCGCCGGGCCCGGGAAGAGGCAAGAAGAAGAAGGATGTGGAAAAGAAGGAGGATGGTGCTCCAGAGCAGAGGCCAACCAACGTGCTGTCGTTTCCCTCAGCCACCTGCATCAAATGCAAGCGATGTATCCTCGTTACCCGACTGAACAACCATATGGGGTCGTGCATCGGGAACAGCGGCCGCACCGCCAGTCGAGCAGCTGCGCAGAAAATCAACGGCAACTCCCAAAACGAGTCAACACCTCCCTCGTCGCAAAAGGCCACGCCCGTACCAGCCTCACGCGCCGCCAGCCCCAGAAAACGAGAAGCCAGCGAAGACGAAGCCGGCGATTCCGACACGGGCCATCAGAAAAAGAAGCAGAAGTCGGCCGCCAACATCAGTCTGACGAAGAAGGTCATTCTGAAGACAAAGCCGCCGCTGAAGAAGGACAGAATAAAGGGAAATTCGCAGTTGAGCCAGGAACACAGAGCAGGCTCAGGCTTGGCTGCCGCTGTTCCTACCGGCAAGGGCCCCAGGGCTTCGAATAAGAACGGAAGCCCTGTCAAGAAGATGAAAGCGTCTAAGCTGCTACAGAGCTCGCCTGTGTCCAAGAACGGGAGGGAAGTCGATGGCATGTCGGAAATGTCCGAGCTTCTGTCCTCACCCCAAGGGAAGTGAAACTGACGAGGGGGACGAATGACCTAGCGGCTTCATATGCTGCAAGCCCTTGTCAGATTGCTACCTTGACTTCGCCCACATTTGCTTTGCAAGGCGATATATGCACGCCGATTCGCTTGTACGAACACACTCACACTCCACAACCATACAACGCGCAAATTCTATACGCGGTATGTGAGCACGCACACGAAAGCACGAAAACACAGACTCGCGCACATTGTATACTATTTAGAACTACCGACCGCCTTCCTCCGCTCTACTCACCTAGCATAAACACGATGAACTCACGCGGAACCCGCTCCTCCATCTCTTTTCTCCGTACCAGCAGAGCGAGCTGACGACACACGGTCTTGGATACAGAACAAGCACCCACACCATACAATAACACGATATTGCTCTCACCGAGCACAGCTTCTCACATTACACTTCACTTTGGGTATAACACCCCACACGCCGCAGACGACAAGAAAAAGGACCATCAAGGCTATAGCTCAATGACTGGGGGACGCTCCATATGTGCCTTTTTCACAATTCACTTCTAACATCTTTCTCTTTTGTGTACTATTTTGATTTGCGATTTATATCCCCCCTTTCTAGGTTTATTTTGGGGAACTTACTCTACCTTGTTCATCCGTCAATGGTAGCGGCCCGGGGGCCGGGCTTCAATAAGGGGGAAGTGCGTTTTCTTTTTTGGGAAGCATTGCAAATGGATGAGCGTGTAACTTATCTTAAGGGGTGTTCTTTTTTGTTTGGTCTGATATGGGGAGGCGTTTTTGGGCGGGGTGTGCTATTGGGTGCGTTATCACGCTGCTGGGCCGAGACCTTGCTGTGGTCTTTTATTTCATCTTGTTTTATTGTACTATTATGGATGGGGGTTTTCTTTCATGTTTTTCGAAGGTTCAGGGATGGGATTTTGCGGGGGTGGTGGGTGGATGAAATATGAATGAATGAATGGGTTACCTGGCCTTGAAGTAGTTGAATTGACGGGCTTCAGGGAAGGACGTGGAGATGCGCTGTGATGTGATGCAAGGTCTCGTGCTTGTCGTGCTTTGAATAGACGGGCTTGTGATATCGAAACGTGCTTGTGAGGATGTGAGCTGGCTCCTGAGACTTTGAACGTCTTGTTACGTCGGAGTTAAGGCGTGCTACATGTAACATGACCAGGTGAAGGGGAACACTGCACGCTAGTTGATATGTACTGAGAAGTTACATCAAAGGCAGATGTATCACACGAAAACACAAAACATACCTACACCTACGCACAGCAAAAGAAAACATACACATCCACACCCTAAAACTCATCCTCTAAAACCTTCCCCCCCAAAATCCTAACCTCCTCCACCGGCCTATCCCCCTCTCCCGTCCTCACCAAGCCCATCCTCCTCACAACCCCCATCCCCCCCTTAACCCGCCCAAAAATGGTATGCTTCCCATCCAACCACGGCGTCGGCGCCAACGTAATGAAAAACTGCGACCCATTACTATCCGGCCCCGAATTCGCCATGCTCAATATCCCAGCCCCCGTGTGTCGTAGCGAAGGGTCAATCTCGTCTGCAAAAGCCGCTCCGTAGATGGAGGTGCCCCCGCGGCCGGTGCCGGTCGGGTCACCGCCCTGGACCATGAAGTCTGGGATAATGCGGTGGAATATGGTGGAGTTGTAGTAGCCGCGGCGGAGGAGGGTTGTGAAGTTTGTGGTAGTTTTGGGGGCGTGGGTTGTGTAGAGCTCGAGGGTTATGGAGCCCTGCGAAGTGGGAATGCTGTTATTAGTTCTCATTTCCTTTTGTTCGGGCGGATTGGTTTTTGAGTAATGATCTTGACTGGTATAGGTATATGTGTGTTGGAGATTTCATAAATATGATTCTGTTGGGACTTTACTTATGGGAAGCTGTGCCGGACGATAGGTGTACCGTGTGACTGAGGATGAAACGTAGGATGCAGGTGGGTTAGTGAGATTTCTAGTTACCATTGTTGTTTCGAGAACGACGTTGGTCGCCATGATGGGACGTCGTTGATCTTCGGGAGCAAGAATGCTCTGCTTGTGCTTGTTATGGCGTTTAGGTGTGTGTGTTTGGTGTGGTGAGATCCGTTGTGATTTGAGTCTTGTGCGCTTCAAGCCTTACGTGCTCACTACTTTGAGTGTAACCGTGTGCTTTAAGCCCTGTGTTACAAGAATTGATCTCGTCCCTGAAAAAAAAAAAAGAGTGGAAATGGTACGCAAATGTAACCACAGGAGATGCAGATGCAGACGCAGACGTAGACGCGATGGCGATGTCGACAAGTTGGTGGTTACAGTAAGTCGACATTGAAATGCATGTTCCTGCATGCGCTGGCGGCTGGTGGGCCCTTCTGTGGCGTATGTACGGAGTACGTGAATGTGGCTGGCGTGGCGCGAGCTCAGGATCTGGGCGGATCTTTGTTCCGCTTTTGGGCTCCAAAGAGCAAAGACCACGTCTTGTCGCTGTCGAGCCCTCGAAGAGCCAAAGTCCGAGCTTTGTTCTTAATAAATTCATAGACTTCTTCCTGCTTCTACAAAAAAGTGTCCTTTCGCGTCTCTTATATCATAGCTTCTTAAGTTCCACCTGTCCGTTCTCAAGGACTTGTCTCTTACCGAAAACAAGGGCTGCCGTCGTTTGCCCGAAGCCAAGACGTTTGTAAACGACATGACGCACCAAGCCACAGTGTAGACTGCCTCCGCATTTCAAGACAAGCCAACTCGGCCAGACAGTCTTTCGGCTCGCCATTTCCTTATCTCACTCCTTGAATAGCAAATTCTTCGCAAAAAAACACAAACAGAATAACGCTTTGATGGCGTCCAACGCAACGTTGTCGCCCAGCGACCTCGATGTCCTGAACACCACCCTCAACGGCACCAGCACGCAGAGCCCGACCTCCCCGTTATCCTACTTCATATCAGGCTTCCTCCTCCTAGACGCCAAGCTCTTCATCGTCGCCATCGCCATCATCTATCTAGGCTCCCATGGAGCCCTCCGCCGGCCCCCCTCCGCAGCCCCTCCGCGCGGGAAAAAAGACGGCGAAAAGGACGACGCCGCAGACGACTCAGATCGCTTCTCACAGGGCCTGGAGCTCTCAGACGCCGTATTGCTACCCGTCATGGCCGGCCTGACCCTTATCGGCATGTACTACCTCATCCAGTGGCTGCAGAACCCGGCTCTCCTGAACAAGGTCCTCAGATACTACATGACGAGCGTGTCCATCGTCAGCGTCTTGACTCTGTACGCCCACACCATGGACATGGCCACCTCGCTCCTCTTCCCGACCTACTGGCGCGGCAGCGATGGCCATCTCCGCAAGGTTGATCAGAAAACGAGGGCTGTTGCGCTTTGTGATGCCGCCGGGAATGATGGCGCCGCCGCGGCAGCAAACCCCCTTCCTGGCTGGCTGGCCCTCTTGGCGCCCACGGAGAGGCTCCGAAAAGCAGCGTGGGAACTCCGCGCCGTGGTGTTTCAGCGCTGGGAACTAGATTTCTTTGCCAGGGGCGTGGGCGAGGCGAAGACGCAGCTGCATTTTTCGCATGCGGTGGCTTTGCTGCTTAGCGTTGGCACGGCTCTGGTGTACTTTTCGACTGAGTCGGCCTCGTTGTCCAACTTGTTGGCGTATGGCATGTGTTATGGGTCGTTTTTGCTTCTGACGCCGACGAATTTCTTGATTGGGAGCTTGGTGCTGTGGGGGTTGTTCTTTTACGACATTGTCATGGTTTTTTATACGTGAGTTCCGTTCTTCTCTCTCTCTCTCTCTCTCACACACACACACACATCTGTACATGTATAATGTGTGCTGGCGTTATACTTCGTATCAGTTTGTTCTCGTCCGGGAGCTTCTTTGGACTAACCTCTTACAGCCCCTACATGATCACCGTTGCCACTACGCTCGATGTGCCCATCAAACTCACCTTTCAAACCGGACTGGGCAAAAGCATGCTCGGCCTCGGCGACATTGTCATCCCCGGCATGATGATTGGCTGGGCTCTCCGTCTGGACCTCTGGTTGCACTACGTACGCAAAATCAAGTACGAATCCAAGACTCTGGTCCTCGTTGAAAAGGACCCTGTTTCGGGCCAAATCGTCGAGCGTACCGAGACGAAGCACATTGAGATCAAGGCCCCCTACATCGACGTCAAGAGCAAATGGGGCGACGGCTTCTGGTCCCGTGGCATGCTGTTCCTTTCTCGGCCGCAGCAATTGCCCCCGCATTTGGCGGGCGCGTTGTTCGCAAAGGTGTACTTCCACGCCGCCATGGCAGGATACGCGCTCGGGATGGCCGTTACCGTGGCTGTGCTGCGCATCTCCAGACATGGGCAGCCCGCGCTGCTGTACCTGGTTCCAGGGGTGCTAGGCGCGATGCTGGTCACGGCCGTGGCGAGGGGTGAGCTCAAGGATCTCTGGCGGTATACTGAAGATGGTAGTCTGGACACCATGGATGTGGTGGTTGATCTGGATGGGGACGGAAACCTCGTGAAGACGGTTGGCGCGCTGGAAAACGGCGTTGTGGACACGACACAGGATAAGGAGAAGGGGGCGGAGAAGAAGAAGAGCAAAGAAGAGGAGGGCAAGGCTCCCCGCCGTCAAGTGTTTGTGCTGTCGCTCGAGGCCGTAGAGTAGTACCTAGATGGGTAGGGCGTTTGTAGTGTTATTTCATGTAAAGTTCATGCGTTCGCGCCTTGATTAAGTGTATGGTTCAAGGACTAAAAACGTGTCACGCCGTTACTTATGGTCTAACGACTGAATAGCTTGCGGTGCGCCGGTGATGTTTGATTTTCAATATGTCACGTCGAGGAGTCTCGTTCGGCGTTGCGCCACGCCTGGCCTGGCCCCACCAGACCATTGTGCATTGTGCCCAAAGTGCCCACTGCCGACTGGCAACAACAAGTTAACAACGCGCGCCGATGCAAACCGCCACCCATCAGTGATCACAAACAGCATTGCACATTGCACGCAACACGGCCATCATCTCGTCTCGCTCAGCTCTGCTCAAACATCGACAAAACCGCCAACAATGCCTCTACCCACTACCAAGCCAGTCCAGTCATCCATACGGTCTTTCTTCACGTCAAGCACACCCAAATATGCGCCTCCGCCAGGCCAATCGTCGCCGCCGCCGCCTGCCCCCCCTCCCTCAACGCTAAAACAACAAACCCAACAAGAAAAACAACAACATCAAGAAGAAGACCAACAGGAACAAAAACAGCAACAAGAAGAACACCAAGAGCAAGAAGAACAATGTCAGCATCAAGAACAACAAGAACACCAACACCAACAGCAAGAAGAACAAGATCAACAAGATCAACAACAGAAACACCAACAACCCAGCATCCCCCTCCCCTCCCCCCCCTCAAAATCAACCATCCCCCCCTCCGCCACCATCCGCATCCCCACCGAAGCCGACCTCCCCCCCTTCCGCCGCATAAACGCCCTCCTCCTCCAAGTCGCCTACAGCGAATCTTACTACGCATCCACCCTCCACAACCCCCTCGCCCGCATCATAACATGGTCCCACGACGGCCAGGACCCGAAAGTCGTAGGCGCCGTCGTATGCCTCATTGAAGATGCCGACGCCGATGCCGACGCCGACGCCAACACTCATGACCCTCAGGGCGACGAAACCCAAAGACCCCAGACTTTATACATCCGGTCCATGTGTCTCCTTGCACCGTACAGGGGACTGGGTCTCGCGCAGGCAGCTGTGGAGGATATCCTCGAGGAGGCACGGCACCGCAACCTCAACTTTGTGAGTATCACGGCGCATGTATGGACTGAGAATGAGGATGGGCTGCGGTGGTATAAGGGGAGGGGCTTTGAGAAGGATTCTGTGAAGCCGATTGAGGGGTACTATTTGAGGTTGAGGCCTGGTACGGCGTGGTTGGTCCGGAAGCCTCTTCCGGACAGCGGAGCGGCACAGAACGGGGGGTTCATGGGACAGAGGAATGGGAATGGGAATGGGAATGGGAACGGGAACGGGGAGAGGGAGGAGAGGGAGCAGAGGGAAGTGGTGATTCCGGAGAGTGTGACGGCTGCGGTTGTTAATATGCCGCCTCTCCCTCCTCCTCCTCCTCCTGCTCCTGCTGCTGCTGCTGCTGCTGCTGCGGCTACTACACCAGCGTCAGGTCCCTCATCTACTCCAACGCTCGAAACGAGACCGGCGCCCCTGTCTGGACAGTCCTTTCAGAATCAGCGGCCCGAGACGGAATGGAATGATCTTCCTGAGGATATGGCTCCTCCGAGGGCGTCCGCCCTGCGCGGCAAGGCAGCTGGTTCGGCTGCTTCGGGGGCAGGAGCGGGGGGGAAGAAGAAGCGCGATCGGTCGTATCCAGCGGCTGCGTTTGGGAGTTAAATTTACGGATAACCGACATACATGATTATGTATAGGTGAACGGCGCGATTCGAATTCATTGCCCGTCATGGGAAAATAGAGGAGCACGTTAGATTAGGGGAGGGTTTCAACTTCCAACGGCTCACCGAGGCACATTGCGCTGGGAAAAATGGGGCATCAGCGTGCAATAGGAAGAGAGAGATTTGACATCACACAGAGGAGCAGAGCAGGGTAACCAAGTAAAACGGCAAGACAGAAAAGTTATTGTCCAATGACGGATTTGTGCATTAGTGAGTTAGAGCAGCACCACTATTGCTACTAGACGATAGATATAGATCATGACTAGAAAGAAAAAGAAAGGATGATAGTGAAATTTGAGAAATATACAGAGATTCAAAAAGAGAAGAGAAGAAGATATGTGTATGTATGAGAAAGTAGAGCTCATTATGGATGGACGTTTTATGCTCCAACGCAATAGATAGATAATTGATACAATACGGAGCACATCAGTTCAGTTTTTTTTTTCATGACTGCCAAAACTCCGTTCCCATGAGTGTGAAATACGCAAAGAGCTTACATGTCCCCCCGATCCCCCCATCACCGTTGTTGTCTGCTCCACCAGAGCGCGGCAATGGCCATGACTGCCACGACTCCACCGACCAGAAGTGCTGTCGTGTTCAGAGGGGAATCCTCCACGTCAGGCACGTTGGATGGAATCTTCTCCAGGCGTCGCTTGATGTCCTTGCGCAGGTCAGCCAGGAAGTCGCCGGGCTTTTCCTGGCGAGCGGCTATCAGCGCAATCAGAGCTGCACCGACTCCGCTGCCATCCTTGGCGATGCCAATGCGGATCTTGGCCGCACCAGCGGGTCCGATGCCTTCTATCGCCGCGAGGGCTTCATGAATCATGTCTCGGAAGAAGGGATAGTGCTCGACCAAGCTGCCGTCGACGCCGACATCAATCACGTCTTCCTCGGGGTCCTCCAGCTTGCCCGATTTCAGCGCAATGGCTCCAATGGCCACGGCCGACAGTCGTGCAGCGCGGCGAGCGACAGCATCGGAAATAGCCTTGAATGCCTGCGCATCCTCCAGCGACGGCGCGCGGATATCTAGCTCGTTCTCAAGCTCTTGACGGAGAGACGACAATTCTGGTGTGTTATCGGCGGCCGCTACCGACATGATGGCGCTGTCGAGACCCCACGTTTGAAAAATGGCTGCGTTGGGGCCGATGCTTGTCGTCGTGTGTCGGTCGTTGAAACTCGAGTTGACGTCCCGGAAGAGAGCAATGTCGTCGTTCTTGATCATGTCAACAATGGTTAATCGCACGATTTCGCCCAGAAACATGCCTGAAACTCGCTTCTCAAACATCTGGATTCCGGGGTTCACGCTCTCGGCGTCGAGCTTCTTATCCCAGGGAGTGGATGGGAGAACGTTGAGCTGATTGTCGAACGATCCCCATTCGGTATTGATCACCATCTCACCCGTCGATCTGTCGTACTCTCCGTCAATCGGTTTCTTGATATTGGCAGTCTTCTCAATGTACGCGCCATTGGTACCGGTGCCGAAAATGCCGCCCAAAAGCGAGCGATGCTTTCCAGACGACGTGTAGGACCGCGCCATGAGGGTGCCGACGGTGTCGTTGACCAGCGCCGCGACTTTGACGGGGAGACTGCGGTTGTCGATCTCATCCTGGAGCAAGCGACAGACATCCTTGCCTATCGCATCAGGAATATCGAAGCCCTTGGTCCAGCGAATGAGTTTGCCCTTGTTGATTCCCAGCTGTTTGACGGGGAAGCTGAAGGTGAAGCCTAATCGAAAGATTTGCTCATCGCGGTAACCCATCGGTGTGCTGGCGGTAGCTCTACGGCGCTTGTGGCTCTCGAAGTGCTCAGCGTGGTGTTCCCGCAGGAATAGCTCAATCTGCCTCGCAAGGAAGGCGAAAAGCTCCTCGGCAGTCTTGGCAACCATGAGCTTCTTAGGAATGGCCACTTTGTTGTAGGTAAGGTTGAAGGTCGTGTCGCCATTGAGCATGATGGAGCACACACGGAAGTTGGTGCCACCGAGATCAACCGCCAAGTACAAGCCCTACAAGCATTGTCAACAATTACTTCCCACTCATGCCGCCACTGAACCAGGCGCATGCTCGAACTGAGGGCAAACATCAATGGCAAACAGTACCTTTTCCGTGCCGTTGGGCACTCCGGTGACATAAGTAGGTATTTGGCTGAGACTGGTACCGTCGTTTTCTAAGCCCTCCTCTGCAGCGCAAGATCAGTGACAAGTCCCGTCTGTTGGTTCTGATGTTTTCCTTGACATTGCGCGTCGGCTACTGGCCATTGGCCATTCAAGACATGTTCACGTACTCATCTGAGCCAGAAACTCCTCGACATGTTTATTGACATGAGCATCGGAAAATTCAAATTGCGAGATGACTCGCTTCGTCTCGTCAGCCAGCGCCATCGTGAGAGGTTGAGACACTGGCACCAGAAAAGGGTCAATCGTAGGTCGAAGGCAAATTGATTCCGAGTTCGCGTGTAGGTGGTGCGAAAAGGGAGAGCTCAAGGAGACAAAGGGGGTGAGAGAGGTGAGGGAGGTGAGGGAGGTGAGACAGGTGATAATTGGGTGATGGAGAGAATGGGAGGAGAGGAGATGCGGCAGAGGAAGTTGTGAAAGTGACAGCTCGAAGAAGACGAGGGGCACGAGATGGGCAAGCTGGGAACAAAAATTATTAGCGGCAAGCTTTTACGGAGTATGGCAGAATTTAATAAAGCAGAAGCAGAAACAAGGCCCCAGCCTCCAGGTCAAGGCGCGAACCCGGACCCAGACGCCAAACGAGCACCAGACTCAAACAGGCCAGGAAAATCATAAATGATTATGGATGTGTGTGATGGATGATGATGCAGTCGGTGCCACTATTTGCCAGGATTCAGCAAGCAAAAGCTTGGGGTGGATGCGGACGATGCGGGGAGCATGCGAGAATGGCCGAATCCATTGGCACCGTCAAGCGCCACTTTTATGTCTTTTGTTGACTTTGAGCCTTTGAGGATCCAGCCCCGCTGGATGCGGGATGCGGGATGACGACAGGTCTCGTGGCCTCTGGCTTCTGGCCTCTGGGCAGTGGGAGCTCTGGTACGCTGTTCTCTCTTTTCCCCTCTCCAAGCAGAATCATGTATATTGTACAACCGGCTCGTCTACTAGGTAGTCTGGTCTTGCAGAGGGAAGAATGGAAAATGGAAAAATGGAAAAGGAAGCCTTCGCGCGCGGCGAGCACCAAAACAAGGGGCTAGATTCCAGGACAGGCAAAAGCGTGGAAGCAAAACCCTGCGAACGGGCTTGTCAACGACTCAACGGGGTTTGGGGAAATGGGGTCTGCAGGGGTGCACGGTGCAACTCAACTCACCACGGTTATCCGTACAACTTACGATCACAATTCACAAAAGCTACAAACAGCCACATAAGTTGATACAAGCTCACCGTCCTCACGAGGCCGGAACCGTTGCTTCTTGCTTGAATGGCCCCACCGTTGGCCGTTGCCGTCGCCAGCAAGTCATTTTGTGACGCCAGCACTGAGCAGGTGCTCATCACGACTCACGGCGTCCGTTGTGTACTTTGTTCGTAGTACGGAGTATATGTACATACCTAGACCTCTGCTTTTCAACATCGGGGTCGAAGCATGTCGAACCGTGTTGCATGTCGATCCCCGCATTGACTCAGGATGTCTTGCAAGTTGCCACAAAAGCTTGTGAAGGGCCAACCAACCCAGCAAAAGCCCAGCTTGATACGGTGGTACCTAGTACCTACTCCTGTGACGCCATGTATCTTCTTCAACTTTGGCTGAGCATGCATACCTATGTAATGTCGTCTCGTCCAGCCGGCTTCAGATGGCCAACGTGTTCTTGGATCGCGAACCTGATCTGGCGACAACCTCAATGGTCGGAAGCTCCTTCGCTACGCTCCGCAGGCCACATGAGACGGGAAGGATGAGCCCCTTGTAAGTTGTGCGGCGAAACCCACGACCTGGACTCCGTGCTTGTCACGGCCTTGACGAAATATGGCCGAGAGACTGCCGACAAGAAGATCCACGCGTAGCGGGGGCCGTAGGTATCTAGGTGTACCTATGTACTGTACCTATGTACCATGTGAGCACTAAGAACTTGAGAAGGCTGACAGCAACCGAGTTTCCGAATTGGCATGAAGAGCAATGTTTGTGGAAGCCCAAACCCAATATGATCTTGCATGGAAACAACACATGGACGCAGGGAAGGCAGAAGTCACAACGCGTGTTCTACTGAATTATAATTAGGGCACATGATTGGCTGCTCTCTGGTCCGAACATTCTCAATCTGTGACCAAATTATGCGGTGACCCTGCCCTGCAATGGGGACCTTGATTAGTATCGTGAGGGTACATACATATGTACTCCGTACTACGGAGTGAGTACATCTACCTACGCTACACGGACAGATCGTGCCCTAGGTATGTACTCCGTATAAAATTTGACACAAGTGAGTCGACAAGTCGGTCAATTTCCCATTTTCCTGGAGCTAGGTACATATGTACATTATACATACATACCTAGATCTGAGAAGCGGTGGCTGCAACGGGAACTCAGGTACGGGGCAACGACGGTTTGGTGCATTCCCACTCTGGGGCAATCCGGGGCCCCCTATTGTTTGGTTTTTCTGCTCTCGTGATCACAAGTGCGGTCTCAGTACATACATACATATGTACATAGCTGGGTGACGTAGCGGTCGTCCTACGTCATTGGACGAAGACGTTGTCTGTCTCGTATCTACGAACACCGTCGTCGGTGACTCGGCATTGAGACGCCACGTGTTATTACCTACGTGACTACGTGACTACGTCACATATCGCTGCAACAACAAAAAGACCTCTTCCAAAGGCTGACTTGCGACCCAAATGCTGCGAGTCTGCGACAAGAAACAGTCGAGTCCTCGACGATTCTGCCACTGCACATCACTCCGTCTGTGATTGGCTGACTTATTTAGTTTAGACATCCCGTTGGTTTAGGTAGGTCGTTTTGTACCCGCCTATGCATTGTAATTTGTAGGTATCCGCAACATTGTTATGCCGCCGACCAGAACAACCAGGCTGGAGGATTCTGTGCCTGCTTCAAAGTCCTGTCTCGTCCTCACTGTGCAGATTTACATACATATCATATATGTATGCTGATTTCCCACCCCGCGTTGCGCGGCGCCGCGGAGGAGAAATGGCTCAGAAAGGCTCCGACTACGTACAACATACCATTCACTCTTGAAGGACAACTTCTTATGCACAGAAGACATCGTCTACCTACGAATGCCTAGGTATCCGACCAAGGAGTCCCGAACTCTACCGGTGCTAAGAAGAGGAGCAAGAACTGTCAATGCCTCCAGTGTCCACCCATGCATCCCGATTCCCCTGAGAGGTATACTACCTATGTATGTAGGTATGTACCTACCTACCTTACTGTGGTGGTCCACAGGTCCAACCGTTAATAAGAATCTCGTACGGCGCTCGACGGCCCAAAGGCCTTTATTGTAGCATGGACATTGTAAAGAACTCAGTCCAGCGGACTTAACAAGCAGCTACATTTGCCAATTCGCAAAATCGCAATAGGTGGTACGGAGCAGTACATACTCCGTACTATGATTATGGCCATTTGGCTTCGGAAAGGCGCAAGTATGAAGCTCCGTCAACCACGAGGCGTCTGCAGGAAGCCGTTGGCTGCCCGTTGGTCCTTCCTTCTCCGTCAGGCGGCCCCAGCTGCCAAGCCATCCATCCATCTGCCAGACGCTTCAGACCCGGAGAATATTAGGTACGCGTCTAGAACTTGGGATGTCTCGGAAGCCATGATTGGGGCGCTCAGCGCAGGAACGCTGAGCATTGCGCCCGAATCGCAGACTGGCATTGCCATCTCACGACGACGACGACGACGGCGACGACGTGTCGCGACTCGCGAGCTCATCCTCATCCTCATCCTGAGTTGCCTTGTTAGCTGTTGGTCAAACACGGCTCGGCCACTCGGCCAACATGCCTACATACCGACCAACCGACCAACACCCACCGAACAAGAAGCATGGAGCGGGAGGCTGCGTGATCAAGAGAAGATAGCAATTACCTACTGCCCAGTGCCCAGTGCCATCTGGCCTCCACAGGGTTTGTTGGAGAGCTCAGCTCACTTCACGTCTGCGACGCCGAGAATAAAGGCCCAGCGCAGCCTCCTTTTCTGCCTCTCTCGTCCCGACTTGGCGTCAGATCGCCCTGCGCCGCTTGCAAGTTGCCGCTGGTCTGAAAGCGTCGTTTGAATCTTGATCGGCCCTGCGCCTCGTTCGTGCCCCGCGCCTTCAGCCACGCTTTCAGCCACGCATCAATGGGAGCATTTGCACTACACGTTGCATTCGCCCGCCGCCGCCCTTGCGCTGAAGTCGTTGGCTTGCAAAACGCTAGAGCGCATTGTCCTCTTCATTCTTCACTGACAGCTTACCCCTCTGCGCAACGGGCCACTCAACTCGTCCCCTTCGCTGCCTCCGCCTCATTCCCTCGGACTCTTGCGGCTTGCTTCGACATCATCTGCAATCTGGATCCTCTCAGGGTGGCCTAGCCACTCTTTTCTGCCTCGCTGACGCAAGCCCGCCCGCCAGCTTAGACCCGACCGGACCAGCCCCATCTCGACCTTTCGTATCTTGCATTTCGTCTCCATCGCTTCCTTATGAGTTCTATGAACTCCCGCCTCAAAGGCTTCGGTTTCGGGAAACGCAAGTCCGCCGCCAGTATCCAAACCGCCGACGGGGTCCCTCGGCCTTCCACTAGTTCACCTCCGCCGGGTCAAATACCTCAACAACAGATTTCGCTCCCAGGACAAGGACGCACGCCGCCCATCGGCGCTCCGTCCACTCAGGCCAGTGTCGCCATGAACCGCCCTCCTAGTTATACCTCCAACTATCCCCCGCCTCCGCCTAGCGGTCACGGCGATCGAACTTCTCCTCACCAGGGATTCAATCGCACTCCGCCAAGTCAAATGGTCGGAGGCCCCCCTCCCATTAATACGGCCGCACCGGTTGGATATCCTCCGCCACACATGGCTCCCATGGGCCAAGGACCTCCTCCTATGGCCGGACCTCCTTCGGGTTTCGGTGGCCAGCCGGGATATCCTCCTGGTTCTCGTCCTCCTCAAGGAGGTCCTATTGCGCAACAGTTCCAACGACACAACCCAGCCGCCGAGGTTGAGGGCGCCAGCAAAAGCAAGTCACAGCTCATTGTTGGCATCGATTTTGTGAGTGCGACGATGCGGGGGCTCTCGAAGCAAGGCGACTTGGACCTCGTATTGTGCCTTTCTTATTTGGCTGGCCTTGCGCACTACGGATACATTGCGACGACCTTGTCCACGGAATGTGCTGCTGACTCGAAGATTCAATGACAGGGTACCACATTTTCAGGCGTCGCCTTTGCCTTTGCCACAAATAACGAAGCCAAGGAGGACATCATCACGGAATGGCCGGGAGCTGGTTCATACACCAAGCAAAAGGTGGGCACCAACTAGCTGCTCTGCAGATATATAGCTTCCACCAACGAAGAAGAGGGACGAGAGGAGCAAAGAGAAGGAGCAGAAGAGAGAGAGAGGGGGGGGAAACAACTACATATTCCGCACTGAAGAACTCGCACTAACGAATATGTGTGCTTGAAACAGATTCCCACAGTCCTTTACTACGATCAGTATCAAAAAGTTGTGGGTTGGGGCCCTGACATTGCCGATGCCTTGGCGCCGACAGGATACCCGAAGCCGGGTGTGCAAAAGGTGGAATGGTTCAAGCTGCAGCTGATGCTGAGCGGCAACACGTATATCGATCCCATCAATCTGCCACCCCTGCCTCCTGGAAAGTCGGAGATCGACGTCGCGGCGGATTATTTGTTCAAGCTCCGCCAGGCCATGCGTTCAGCGCTACAAAAGACGCTTGGCGAGGTATTTAATCGTGAAGAGCGCAATATCAGGTACTACCTGACCGTGCCTGCGATCTGGAACGATGCCGGAAAAGCCGCCACTCGAGCCGCCGCTATCCAAGCTGGCTTCCTCCGGGACGAAAACGATAACCGCCTCACTCTGGTCTCCGAGCCGGAGGCGGCCGCCCTGTTTTGCTCCAAGACGGGCTTGTTGAACCTCAATGTGCACGATGCCGTCTTGATCGTGGATTGTGGTGGTGGTACCGTTGACTTGATTGCGTATGAAGTTGAGGAGGAAAACCCGTTCACCGTGGCCGAATGTACCGCAGGATCTGGAGACTCGTGTGGTTCTACAGCTCTGAACCGAAACTTTAGCAACATTCTTCGCAGCAAGATTAGAAAGATGAAGCTGCCGGAGGGTTCCAAAACTGCCGGTCGAGTCTATGCCAAATGCATCATGGACTTTGAGAATCGTATCAAAGCTGACTTCCGAAACAATGGTCAGAAATGGGCCGTCGATGTTGGTATCGAGGCTGAATTTCCCGATGCGAGCATCGAGGAGGGCTACATGACCTTTGACAACGATGAGATCCTCCAATGTTTCGATCCAGTCGTCGCGCGTATCCTCGAGCTCGTGCGCAACCAGATTATTGCCATTCAGGCCCAGGAAAGGAAGCTACAAAACATCCTGGTCGTTGGTGGTTTCGGTGCGTCCGAGTACCTATTTCAGCAGATCAAGCTGCACGTCCCTCCCATGTTCCAGTCCAAGGTTGTTCGGCCCATGGACTCGGTGGCAGCGATTGTCAAGGGTGCCGTGACTGCCGGCATCACGGAACGCATCATCACGTCCCGTGTAGCCCGCCGTCACTACCTGATGGCTACACTACAGCCTTTCAAGGAGGGCTATCACCCTGAGGCCTATCGTATTCCCTCCCTGGACGGAAAAGATCGCTGCAAATTCACTAGGCAAATTTTTGTGCAAAAGGGCCAAAAGATGAAAAATGGGGAGCCTGTCAAGGTTTCCTTTTTCCGACAGGTTGCTCCTGGCGCCACTCTCATGTACGAAGATGTGCTGTATGTGTGTGACGACGACGTGTGTCCCGAGTACATCAAAGATCCCCGTAAGTCGAGTCATGATTTGAAGGGTTTATTACTTTGCTTTGTTCATTTTGCTCTTCTTCTCTTCTAATATGGATTGCAGGTATCAAGGAAGTCGTCAGCCTCACCTCGGACTTATCACGCAAGAATCTCGAGAAGGATTTCGAGCGCATGGATACACCTCAAGGCACTTTCTACCGTGTCTACTTTGACATATACTTGACCCTCGACGGATCTGAATTCAGCGCAGAACTCGTCTGTCAGGGCGAGGTCATGGGCAGATGCAGAGCTCGTTTCCGGTAGACGAGACGTGCACATTGAAAGAAAACCGAAGCGATGATGCAGGGGTAGCGAATCGTACGGCGGCGTTTTCTTTTCCCTTTTTTTTTCTGTTTAATCTTTTCTCCTTTTTTGCCCCTCGTTGAGTTTGCAGATAATTGATACCTTTCAAAGTATTGAGCGAGTTACAGAGGATGTTACGTATGGATGATACGGTGGACTATATTTATGCCGGGAGAAGCTGGCAGAGATGATCAAAATCAGATAAGTTGGCCAATCCTCAGGAATGCAGTAAGGCTTGAGAAAGTCGTTGGATTCAGACGTTGGCTGGTGTCGAGGGGAGCAGCATATCAGGAATTCTTGTCGGATATGATGCTGACTGGTGCGCGGGAAAGTGGAAGTGCGGCTTATGAATATATCCTGGCCGCCGTGAATGGCAAACATTTTCGACTGATTAACGAATTCCGTTACGTTAGTATTTACATAGCTGAATGACATTGGTTTGTTTGCCCAAGTCTGTAACGGCGACTTCATGTCCGTCAGACGTGACGGGCATTGACATGGCTTCGTGGCATTGGTCGGAATGAGGCTACCACATGTAGCACATGCGCATGCAGGCTGTTTCTGATCCCAGATCGCAACTTCCCAACTTCCCAACTTCTCATCGACAGCCCATCGTCCGACAGCTATTAGTAATAGACAGCAAACAGTCAGTCCCTCCTGCATTCACTCCATACCGTCACTTTGGGATAGCGCGCCGGTGACATGAGGAGCGTGAGTATGGATGGAACTTGTATCTTACTGCGACCCAGCCCTGTTCCTCTTACATCCTCCATGAGCATTTCACTACCAATACGTTGATCCTTATTGAGAATCCTGCTGGCCGGGCTTTTCCTCACTCTATCTTCTTGCAGCTTCTTGCCTCTTTCTATATCCTCTACTACATCCATCCAAGCACTCTAGATCAATATTCATTCCTTGAGCAAATATACTTTCTAAACAGATCATCTTTTCCTTAAATACCCTCGAACGCGAGCTCACGTTTGACGAGGGCGCGAATCCGGAACAGCAACGACGACACCGCCCTCGTGCGCGTGCATCTCGACCAGATACAGACGACGCATACACTATCCTGAGTCCATTTCGGGTTGTTGTCGTGTTGATCTTCTCGTTTTGGTGTATTGGGGGCACGGGCTGGATCAAGTTTCGCTGCTATTCAACGCAGAAACATTGTTCTGAACGCCCGAGACTCACCTAGCTCGAACCTATAACTTACTCCGCCATTCAAGTCCAGTGCTCGTAACATCGTCCAGTATATCAGTATATCCAATACGTCGCCATTATCCTCGTTCATATCTGCATAAAGGACCACTCCCGGATACCGCCAAGTCGTGAGCAATGCAATTATAGCCTCACACACACACACTCCCTCTATCTGTTTGGAGCAAAACTTCTGGCAATCCTTACTCAGTACAAGCTGCTCAAACACGGTAACTTTGTTCGACTCGCTACGTTCCTTTTTCTCTGTTTGATACCGCTGCTGGCTTCTCGCGAACTACTCAAGGCGAACTGCCTTTGAGTTTGAGCTGCATCTGTTCTCCATTCACATCACTTAGAGTACCGGATTTCCGATGTCCGTGAATCAGCTACTACTCATCTTCGTCACCTTTGGCTCCATGGTCCCGGCAGCCCACCTTGGAAGACAAGCCCATGTACAAAGTCATTGGCAGGCACAGTTCTTCCGCCACACCAGACGAGGAGCCCCTGCGAGACGTGGCCCCCCTGAGGATTGGGAAGGAAGAGTTCCCTTGGTGGTCACCAACCAATGTGACTCGAAAATCTGGCCAGGTATCGCCACCCAGTCTGGCACTGGGCCTGGAACAGGAGGCTTCGAGTTAGCTCCGGGAAAGAATAAGACAATGTGGGTTGCGTCAAACTGGCAGGGTCGAGTCTGGGGACGAACAAACTGCACAGTCAATGGCGAATCGTGTGCCTGCAAAACAGGTGACTGCTTCTCTAAACTAGATTGTGAATTCAGCGTAAGTATAATGATGGCCAACTGCATTCCATTTATTTGCCCTTACGGAAGGCCGCTGACCAACTTTATGAGAACAGGGAGCAACACCAGCAACGCTCGCTGAATTCAATCTCGCTGGCGGTACGACTGGGATGCAGACCTTTTATGATATTTCGCTCGTAGATGGGTACAATCTGCCCATAGGGATCAAGTATATTCCCGCAAAGAATACTACCTATATCCCACCGAACCTGACGAATTGCGCTTGCATCGCGACCAGCGGATGGGTCTACTCCAGGGCTAAGACGGGCATATTTTACGCCAACGATTCATTTCCCGTACCACTGGAGTCGCAAGAGACGAACGACAGTGTAGGAAACTGGTGTCCGTGGCCGAATCTTGCCTTTCCTCCAACGAAGCCAGGGGACGGTGTGTACCCTTACCCTGACGACAACATCCAGCGGCCAGCCTTTTCTCCTTGCAACAGCGCGTGTGCAGCGACCAAGTCGGACAAGGACTGCTGCATTGGAAAATATCACGACTCCAAGATATGCAAGCCATCAAGTTACAGCAGAAAAGTCAAGTCCGTGTGTCCTGACGCGTACAGCTTTGCCTTTGACGACCAAGTGTCGACGTTTATCGTTCCCAAAGGCGGCGGTTGGGAAGTAGTCTTGTGCCCAGCGGGTCGATCAACTAACATCTTGCGACAGCTGGGAAAAGAGCTGCTGCAGGTAGCCAGTGGTGGCAAGTTGTCAGCGAGGTCTATCAAGCAGCTACGGAATGTCACTTACATCGAGTCTGATAGGGGCGCAGCTAATTCACTAAGGCCATCTAACGGACTGACGGCTGCGTTGATAGTATCTCTTTTTGGGGTTTTGGTCATGTTTTAAGGGTGGTGGCGGCGAATATGTTGGGCAGCCAACTCATGAATGGCGTCTTGGGCGATGAACATTGAATGGTGACATGAGCACCTAGACTGTACTCTCCTTTGTTTTGTATAAATACCACCTTGTAGGGTTAAATTATGATATATACAGTCAGTATAGTCTAGTGTGTGTCTCTGTTTCTCTGCAGCGAATGTGCGACGCGGTATGTGCGTGCTCGATCAGAGTAGTCTGTTGGCATGACGGCCATGTATGTCGTGACGAAGATGCCTCACGATACAGAACTAAGGAGGAACTTAGGAAGCATACTGATGTGAAGACACCATAGGCCCGGTGCAAATTGCTGTTGAGTAGACGGGGATTGCGCGACTAGCCCAAGTAGAGATCATGAACAGCCACATTCGATTCAGAGACAGATAAATGCATGACTTGGACTATGCCAATTGTAGAAATACAGGAACAGCCAAAGCATCTCGGTAACGTGAGAGAAATAGTAACAGGAACTACACAGCTACCACACGTAGTTAGAGAACATGGACAGCCCAAACGACCGACTAATCACCCCCCATGTCATGCCAAGTGAAAACAGAAGATGAACAGAGACTTCATGGCTATGCCACCTAGAGCATATACAGCCATGACAACCTAATAAGCCAGATTCCGCGCATGAGAAACACACGTACAGAAAACGCAGAACTATGCCAAAAAAAAAACCATGGTCCAAATAGCCATAAACAGCCAGTGATATACAAGGTAGCCCACCAAACAAGGTTCCCTCACCCCCTCCGCCTCTCCTCCCTCCTTCTCTCCCACTCTTCTCTCTCCTCATCATCACTCCCACTAAACTCAGCATCATCATCATCATCATCATCCTCCACCACCACCTTCTTCTCATCCCCATCCACAGCCCCAGCCTCACCCTCACCCTCCGCACGTCCCTTACCAAGCTTCGCCCCCGCAGGCACAGCAATAAAATCCCCCAGATTCTGATTCAAATACTCATGCTTCTCAATTAAGCGCCGTAGCTCCGTATGCCGCGGCTCCACGAGCTGCAGTGCCGTGAGGCCGCCCCTGTTCTTGACGCGGGGGTTGGAGCCTGCCTCGAGCATCATTTCGATGAGAGCGAGGCCAAATGGTTGTTGGGAGGGGGGTTGGGTGTTTAGCCAGCGGATGGCGGTGTGGAGGGGGGTGTCGCGGTCGAGGCGGTTGGGGGGGTCGCATTCGAAGGAGGGTTGGTCGAGGAGGAGGTCTATTATTTCGTCTGTGTTGGGGGTTGGGGGGTTAGCATGGGGCGTTTTTATGGGTGGGTGTTGTGGTTTTGGTAGGGGGGAGAAGAGGAAGATATATGGATATAAGGAGATTTTGATTTGAAAAAGGGGAGGGAAGGGGGAAGAGCTCGGGTAGATAGATAGATAGATAGATAGATAGATGATGCAGTGTGGTGGGATGGTAATTAGGCCAGGTTCCATATTGGGTTCTGTGTTCTGTGTCATCTCATCCTTACAATGTCCTTGCGACGCAGCTTCGTGGTACAAGTGATTCCCCATGACGGTCGTCGTGTCGTTGAGAAGCCGGGTTATTTCGTCATCGGGCTTTCCCTCGAGGACCTCGGTGAGCAGATCCGTGTTGTTGCGGCGGCAGGCTTCGATGAGGAGTTCCTTGGTCGAGGCGCCCTATTTATTTTTCGTGGAGTGGTCAGCTTGAGACGAGACAACTTCAATTGGGAAGGCAAGGCAAGGCAAGCAGGTAGCTAGCTAGCAATGTGAGGGCTGGGGGAGCGAGAAATCGAATAGGTGAGGTACCTCGTGCTCTTCCTCGGCGGGCATGTTGGCGGATGGGACTGTGTTGAGCAGACGCTTTGAATATGGGTCGTCTATCGTCTCTGGCGACTCGCGAGGGCTTACTGAGTAGAGGGAGGGCGCTTGAGGAAGAGAGACAGGAAGTGAGGTCGATTGGGTTTGCTGCAGATGGGAAATGATGACAAGGGGGCTGAGCTGGCTTGTCTTGTCGCGGGAGCCGGTGTTGGAGTTGTTGGCTGGACTGGACTCTGGAGCTAGAGGGGCAGATGCCGCTAAGCCGTTTCCGTAGCGTGCGAGGCTCTTTGACTGTCACCCAGCATGAAGGTACAGTATGTATGTGTAGTAATGACATCACAAGTTTAAAGTTTTGGTACGGACGCGACAGCGGGTACCTACATAGGTACTGTATGTATGTTGTACCTGTTCAATATTGGATATTCTGAGATACATATATCATATATTGCATGCGTTTGAATTGATGATCCATGTGCACAATTGATGGCCACCTGTAAGTGGCGTGTCGAAACGGGACAGGCACACAGCTGGGTGCAAATCGCCACTTGGGCCGCATCTTGGTACTGTATGGCACGCGCACTTTTGCGCCATGTCTCCAAGCTTATGTATCTACATGTAGATCATTATGGTTACAGACTACATACATACCTACGTACGTGCAACTTGCAAGGCAGTTCGTCGGCCTCGACTCTTGAGTCTTGAGAGCGGCTAGACTTTACTCTGTCTGGTTGGAATGGGACGACTTTATATGTAGCAAGGCGGGGCTGGCCCCTTGTGTGACCGACCGGACGGCAGGAACCCCTGGGGCAATTGTTCTGAGACGATTGAGGCCTGCCCCCTTGCATTGTCTAGAGTGAACCAATAGAAATGGATGTCAACATGGCTCGAAACAGCCTGGGGAAGGCGCGATCGCAGCTGGTCCCGCCCGCCACCCGCCCGCCACCTGCCCTTTGATCTTTGATAGCCACCCATTGGCATCAAGCGTATCAAGCGCCGGTGGTGTTTATTACCATCGCGCCCTTCGCACCAATCGGCCTTCATCGCGTCCATTGTCTTGCTGTCACCAGCCGCTCCAGCTGTGCATTCCTGATTCCTGTGTAGACAATAGCCGCACTTTTGAGTTCTGCTTCCGTTTATTTCGCATCTCTGCTGCACTCGGCCGCAGTTATGCTACCAGTCCTTCTCTACACCTCTTTTACAGACGGCTTCGGCTCGTTGCCAAGTCCATCCCGTCATTCACTCATCTCGCCATCCCGCTCGCTCGTTATCTTGTCTCAAAGCCGTCGATGCTTGCGCGAGAAGACCATACTACCAAGTGAGGTGAATGGCTTCGCACCACCGTACACCACTTACACCTACCTTTCTTTCCTTCTCCCTATCTTCAATATCTGGTTGCGCTGGTCTCCGTGCTTCGCTTCATCTGTCGGGTGACTGTACCGTCCTGGCTTCGTGTGCAACATTTGTCTCGATAATCCGCTACATCTCCGCAACGAAGCTCGGCCGCCTTCTTTGAACAAAGGCGATGGGTGCCTAGTCGGTACTGATTGGCCCCGTCCTTCCCAGAATCTCCCGTTTCCATCATCTCAGTGTCTTCCCCGATCCATGCCACAGAGCAAATGGTGCTGTCGGCAGGTCCGCTTCACGACACCATTCACATACTCAGCAGCAGTAACGGATGCTGGCTCACTGAGATTTCTCCATCGATCCGCTGCGTCACTATAAGATATTTCAGGACATATACTGCATGGACTGGCTGCGCCATTCAGAATTCTAACATTCGCGCATCATGGGTTGCGCAAGTAATAGGAAGAAGCAGACGCGCGACTTTGCGGACCAGAAATGGGACTACATCAACCTGCAAGATTTCAACGCCAAGGGGTGTGGCCCCGGATTTGCATACGTCTATCTGTGGTTCATGCTCATTACGTCTATCGCGGTGTACGCCGTCGACAGTTTTACGGCCGTGAACCTACTCGTCTTCAACCGGTGGTCGTCTGCGATTCAACCAGCCATTCCTTTTGATATCTCGAAATGGATCTTCTCGGTATGCATACTGCTTTCGTTTGTGAACCTTGCTTTCGAAGGTATCAGAGCGATTCGCGTCATGCGCCGAAATAACGTCGCTGAGTGCTTTCTCGACAGCTTAGCTGTTCGATGGGAATCGATTAGACTGGGACAAGGCCAGGGATGGAGAAGATTTCTGGTCTTCGCAGAGCTCACCAAGAGTAAAAAGGGTTCGGAATACGTAGCTCTTTTTACGTACTTCAGTTTTCAGTGTAAGAATGCACCCTTGTTGCCCTCCAATGTTTGCTGCGTTAAATTGATTGTCAACTGACTGCCTCACCAGCATGGATCCGTGTCATCTTCTGCTCTGGACCTCTTCAAGTAGTCAATGCTTTGACACTTCGATCTGTTTATCAAGTCAAACTTGCACCGACCGCCACCAGTATAGACGGCGCGATTCTAGGCTTCTTCGGCAAGATTAAGGCGCTTGCCTCGGAGGACTATCGGCAGGCCGTCATCCTTTCCGGCATGTGTTACACCTTTGTGGTGTGGGTTTTCTCTGCTCTTTTTCTGCTGATGGCTGTACTATTCTACATCTTTTTTCTCTTCCATTGGATTCCGCAAGCGGATGGTGGCTTGGCGGCGTACTGCGAAAGAAAGGTCAACAAAAAGCTGCTTCGTATCGTAACGACTAAAGTCAATCTAGCTCTGGCAAAAGGTCAGGCTAACAGAGACAAGGCGGAACTGGAGCTTGCCAAGAAATATGGCGACAAAGTGTCTGGTCTGAACCGCATAGCTACGCTTCCCACACTCCCCGATCTACAAGGAGGAACCGGACATGGCCTTCCCCACATGCCTACCGCCGTAGGACGGGATGAGAAGACGACGAGTATTCTTCCTACGTACATGTCTCGTCCAAGCTCTCCGGGACACCTCGAATCAGGTTCCGTCGGGGCCAGGTACCCGATACAACGGACGACCACGGCGGGTTCAATAATCTCAAAGTCGAGTATTTCTTCTCGAGTCCCTTTAGTATCATATGCAGCAGGTATGGGCTATGGTCAACAATCCCAATCATCAGCGCCTAGCCTTTCCGGTGTCAGCTTTGGCAGTGGTATGACGCCGCCTATCCGTCCGGCAACTTGTACTTCACAACCTCCTCCGCCCATTCCCAACGACCGGCCTGGTTTCGGACCCACGAGTATTTCATCCATGGGGGCCCCATTCCGATCATTTACGTCTAGTCCTGCCCCTATGGGTGCTGATAAGGTGCAATATTCTGGCCATCCGAGACTACTCACAAAACGTTCGATAGATTCCACTGCTACTGCGCCGCCTATCATGGGACGGACCAACACAGGCCCTATGCCCTACCAACCGCTCGATACATACCATGCTTCTGGTATTCCTCTGCCTCCTCGCAGTATAACGAGTCCACCAGGGTCGATGCCACCACAGAGGGAGGCAACGCCCATGATGCGTCCACCGCAACGGAACATGACAGCACCGCTTCCAACAGACAGTGGATATGATGGACCCAGGTCGGTGCCGAACCACCGTCAAGGGCAGACGCCAACATATCGAGGCGTGCCATACGGCCATGAGGTTACGTCACAACATCATCACAGCCGATACTACTGAAGAAAGAGCACCACGGAAAAGTAAAAAGAAAGAGAGGAAACAAATAAAGCTATAAAGAGACGGAGTGAGACGGAGAAGAAGAGTAATTTTCCCTTCTGAAACCCGCCAGGCCGGGAACATGATTGAATATTTCAACCAAATGGTTAGAATATCCTTCACGAAAGTATACGTCGGGTTTTTGATGTCAAAGGACGCCGGTAGTGAATCAGGTATTCTACTCCAAGAGCTCCTGTTCCACAATTCAGATACCCAACCCTGTATGAAGATTATTAGCATATGAAATGTATACAAACGATGCATTATGATACCAAAGAATGGTTCTTTGTTGTGGTGATGTGGTGACGTGGTGCATGGCCCTCCGTACTCTGTCCAGGCGGCCGCCCGGTGCCGTGCACGGGTCGTTCAGATGCAACACCAAGGCCATTGTGACTCGGTATTTCGGTTGTGACAGTCGGCGACTTCTTATGTACACGGCCCGAGTCCTGTGTGTACTCGATTGCACGAATCTTGAGTTGCAGACTCTTGTTGCATGATTAGCTGGCAACTATGTAGTACGTTGTACTGATGAAGAACTCGTAACTGGCAGCTGCCAGGGACTAAGCATGGCCCAGTAACATAGCAAACCATCCGTGGTTGAGGGTAATGCAGCATAGATTCTATCCAGGAACGAAATAAAATAACGGGTTGCCATCAATGAACAATTGCGCCCTACACCAGCTGGAAGAACAAATATCATGTATGTCAAAGGTCAAGAATTAGGTCTCATCGGCGCCCTCGTCACCACCGCTGCCATCATCATCATCATCATCATCCTCATCGCCTATCCCCGGGTCGGGCAAGACAATGCCGTTTAAAAACGTCACCTGCGCATCAGTTAGTCACAGAGAAGCAAGACAATGCCCCTATCTTATGCGGCTCTTTGTGAAGATTCTTCACAAGAGCCGCATTGCTAGACTCACAAATCCACACAACCCTCTTATCAAGTCTGCAAGCCTCTCCTGCACATCATTCTTTGTGAAAAAGTCGGCGTCAATCTTGGTTCCAATCGTAAAGTTGCGGAGCTTGAGCAGCTCTATATCTCGGTGGGTGATCTCGTAGCCCTGCGCGATATGATTAGCTTCAGAGCCGGGGGAAAGAAGACTTTCTTACGGCTGGATGTGGAAACCAGGACGGGGGAGCGGCAACACAAAATAAGACATGTCAAGGAGTTTAATGCATGCACGAACCATTGGCCGCTTCTTGAGAGCATTCTCCTTGTTCCTCTCCGCAAATGCCTTGACGACCGCGTCCGGTCCCGCGCTGGCCTTGATCTTGGGGAAGAACGTCTTTTTGAAGGACGCTTCGTTGAGGGTGCGGCGCCATCGGTCGGGATGTCGGTCGATGCTGCGCCGTAGCTTAGCTAGGGAGCTTGCTTGGGGCTGCCAGAGGCCGCCGCCGATGAAGGAGGATCCGGGCTCGCAGTGGATGTAGTAGCATGCGTAGGGGCCTTTTCGGCCGGTTCGGGACCAGGCGGCTGAGAAGTGAGGCTGTCGGAGAGTTAATTACATGTATATATATATGGGCAGAACTTGTGTTGTGTGTATATCTGTGTATATGTATGCATGCGTATGTAAATGTATATGAGTGTATATGAGAGTGGGAGCCATGATCAAAATTGTGAGCGCAAATAGATTTAAGTCGTGAAGCTCTATCATGCCATCATGATCAACGTCAACAGCACGTTTTTCTCTTTCTTCTCACCTTGTACGGCGTCTTGATCTTACTAAACCGGATATCCCTATAGATGCGGAAAAAGACATCCTTGAAAGGAAGTTCTGGGACAGTCTCATCCACGTCAATGACGGCCTGCGTGGCTGTTTCCACAAAGGTCTGCCAATCCTTGAGGGCGCGTCTGTACTCGCCGTCATGAGCTGCACGAGGTCAGCGCCGGATGCTGTATCGGGATATAGACGACGAGCTGCGAAGGTCCGTCGCACAAAAACAGTAGAAGCTCACATTTCAGCCAGGCTCTCCTGTTGTTCGCTTTGAGGTCCTTGAGGAAAAGTAACGTATTCCGGTGTACTTTGTGGTCTGCATAATCCACGCCACCTGTGTGTCTCAACTTCTCCAAGGGTAGGATTACAACCTTGCGAGGGGCGTCGTCGTCCTCGTCGTCGTCCTCCTCCTCCTCATTGCCATCATTGTAGACATTCTGTTCGTCATCATGATATGCCTCATCTGCTGACTCTTCGTAACGGTCTTCGCTCTCTTCCTCGTACTTGGTCTCCCGCTTAGATGTGGCTTTGCGCCGCTTCTTCGCGGCAGGTTCGGTCTCATCTGAATCGTGCGGATCCTCAAAGTAAGAGCTCTTCTGTGCGCTGTTGGACAGGCGGCCAGACCGTCTTCGAATTGTGCTTTGCTTTTCGGAGGCTGATGTTCTGCGCACCGGCATGACGAGGAGGCGTGGGTATGAGAAAACTTTGCAAATACAGAAACTTTCTGATTTCCTTGCGTCGCAGTCGAGGTGGTTTACACGGGGTCAGAGAAAGTCGGTTGCGTCATTGGGCAGAGCCCGTTGACGCGGCTGAAGCTTCTATCCGTTATGTACCTATATAAAGGAGTGGCCAATCCGAGACCGCCGTCCTTGGAGCGCCCCGTCTCAAACTTCGGACGTGCCGCCGCGGTTTGACTTGGAATTTGCTGGTATCTAAATTCCAGCTATGTCCGGACAAAGACATGCGTTTGAAGAAGAAGACCTACCTATGTACATGTAAAATGTCTCTCTTGTTTTTAATGAGGCCTTTACGGAGTAAAAGTAGGCAAGATGAAGTCGAGATCATTCGTCTCATGCACAAGAGCACATGGGCATTTACCCTGTAGCTATAGAAGAAGAATTGAATGGGCCCCAGTCCGTCCCATCATAGATATCATCTGATGATTGCAAATCGCTGATGAGAACTCATCAGTGATGGCCTTGGCAGTGGGCACACAAGTTGGAAGGCGGCTGACATGAATACACGGAGAAAGTTGTGGCATTCCCTCGATATCAACATTAGACCTTTGTTGGGCGTTTGAGTTTTGAGTCTTGGACTCTTGGGCAAGCAAGAGGGACTCGGGACTCGGGAGGCCTCAGGGCAAGGCAAGGCTACGAAACTTGGAGGCGAATACATAGGTACCTACATACTGCGTACATACCTACCTAGGTATGTACATATCCCGTGCGTACCTACATGTGATTCTATGAATGCGGGATGCCTGACTCAGGAGAAAGATTCCGGTATTTGACGAGATATCGTGCCACTCGATTGAGCATGCTCCTTCGCAGTTCCTTCGCATATTCCTTCATGTCCCTTGGAAGTTGGCACCACCACCCAGGACCCGAGGCGAAAAGAGCAAGGGTTTTTCCGGCGAAGAAACGACTGCGCCTCAAGGTTAAAATTGGTATCAGCGGCACGAAGTACCTGTGAGACAGGTATGTACACTAGGTACCTAGTACATAGCTCAGTCGCAACTTGGCAGCATTTATTGGGAAGCGGCACGAGCGTCACAAGGGACCAACTTACGGAGTACATATTTTACTCCGTAGGGATCGATGCTCTCGCCGCCGCCGGGTCTGTCGGTGTGTCTTTAATAAATGGAGCAGTCAATCCACAAAGTATGTAAGAAACGTGTTGATTTGTCTGGAATTCTGGATCGCCCCTGGTCCTGGTCTCCTTGGAGTCCTGGAGACCTGGACCCTCTCCGCCGAACAGATCCCGAGGCCCAGATGGCGAGGCCAGACCCCGTGGGCCGTTCTCCAAATATCGCCAAAGTCAATATTGTCAAATGTTGTTATGTAATTAAAGCTGATGATATGGGAGAATGCGGCACATGAGTACATAACGGGTTTCAGCAATGAAACGGCGAGCACTCGGGACGGGAAGGTTTGCAGATGCGTACGACCTTTCTATAGGTATGTTACATGTACATACATGTTTACAGTTTGCCCCATCTCAATTCTTTACAAGGTACGGAGCACATAGGTATGTACCTAGGTAGGTAGGTACCTACAGCGACGAGCGTCATCATTCATGCCATGTTTGTCTGCTTCCTCAGGCTCCTCGACATCATGAGGTTGGCTCAGATCAGCGGTCAAAACGTGCTCACATGCGTATCCGTCCACCTTCCCCCAGTTTCATTACCCATTCCTGCACCCACGTTTACTCCGTAAGAGGCTTGTTCCTCAACAACGTGCCGCTCCTCGGCGACTCCGCTGGGGGAAAAATGCAAGGGTAGCTCCGTACACAACCTTCGCGGCGCCGCGAAGAACTTGTTTATTATTTCATGGTGATTCGCCTCTCTCATCATTTTTCAACTTACCAGAAACAGGCTTTCTTTGGTATTATTAGCAAGTTGTACTGGGTACAATGTACATACGAGACCGATGAGGCGTGCCAAGACTGGGCGCAGCAAACGGTAGGCGACAACGCGTTTTGTGGCGGCGACTAACGGGCAAAGGGACCAGATGAATGTGAGTGGTCAGAGATACTCGGAGGGACCCTGATGAGGCGCCGAGGAAAAGGGGACCCCAATCTCTTGGCTTTTTCTCGGCCACCACACCCAGACCCTCTAGGCTCTTTGCGGCCATTATTATTAGGCAGTCGCAGGGCAAGTTGCGAGGCACCCGCTAGGACACGAAAAGACAAGCGGGCGAATCGGATAATTTAAGCTAAGAGAAAGTGGCTGGCGGACTAAGTTTTGCATGCGGTGAGTTCTGCGTGAACAAAAGTCCAGTTGCGTTGGAGGGGCAGTTGGCACAGTTGATATGTAGGGAGCACTGAGCAGAGACTGCAATCTGTGCGTTCTCAAAGTACCTCGTGTGGGACACTAAACAAAGGGAAGGAAAGCTCGGAAGCTTGGTCAACGGTGCCTCGGACCTGCCTGAGTGATCCATTCGGCAAGTCCCTGTAGGTACCTGGCTGTTCACGGAGCACTGGTCGTGGTCCCACTCGACACCTGGAGACACCTGGAGACGCCTGGAGTCTGGAGACCCCTGGACTTCTGGTCCTTGGAGGCTAGGTAGGTAGGTATCCATGGGCATGAGCCGTGTGGATACGACAATCAAGGTTGAAGGGATGTTCCTCTGCAGCACGGGGTTCCTGGAGCTACTGGGGTCTTTGGGCCATCACCTTTTTTCTTAAAAGAGATTTCTTCATTCCGTGTGCCCTCTTTCCCCGAGCATTGTGCATTTGTGCATATACTGTTGAATACTCCGTACTTCCAACAATCATCACAGTCTTTGCATTGGGGTAATAGCGTCTTGGTGTTGATTCGAAGTCCTGCCAATGCCTTGGTAATAGTGTACGAATCGCATCTCTGATCTGGCCCTCCATCTCCGTTCCGTCGAACCTGCTCTTCCCGACCAATATTCGAAAACCTCGACGACACTGCCACGATTGGCCTCGATTTCCTCGATCTATTCGGCGATTCTCGTTTCCAGCGACCTTGCCCTCGACGGGCCAGCCCGGCCGAATCAGATATAACACGATACAATCAATAGCGTACCGCCATTCTTATACACCACTCATCATGGCTGCAGTTGATAAGATGAGCCGCGATGCGGTTCTGGACCCAGCCATGGTAGATGAGCTGATTGCCAATGGCAACACCATCGTAATTTTCCAAGATTATGTTCTTCGTCTCAATTCATGGCTCGCAAAACACCCCGGTGGGAGCCTCGCCATCGAGCACATGATTGGTCGGGATGCCACGGACGAAATCACAGCGTAAATATTCCCTTCCCATTTTTATTCAAAGTTGAGGCGAGACAAATCGAAATTTCTGCCTTCACCCACCCAAAAAGCCAGTCGAGAACCCGAGGGAAAAAAGGGAGAAAGAAAGACACTTAGTTCTTGGCACCTGTGCGACTTTGTTGCAACCTCACGGACGAGGCGCAAGATGTGTTTTATGCGGTGCCAGGAGTGTGCCACCCATGATGCTGGGTGTGCGTGATGGCGCGTGCGAAGCGGTAACACGTCAAGATCGGAAATTCTGGACTTGATTGGCAGCAACATCATTCGGGCCATCCAATGCAAGGGGAGCCGCTGCGCTTGCGGGAGGTGCGCAGGCAATTTTGAGTGTATTCGGGCGCTGACACAAGCATTTTTTAGGTACCACTCTGAGAAAACGCTTCGCACCATGAAGGCATTCCGGATTGGACGGAAGCCACCAGGTCCCTGGACCAACAGAACACCCCCTATTCGGGGCGGCATCTTCCATGCCAGAGCCCAATCGGAGATAACGCTGGCCGACTCCAATCTCGAAATGGACAAAGAGAAAGAATATGTCGACGAGGGCTACGGCAGTGCTGCATCCTACCGGTCGGAGACTGGCTCACCTGAACCCGAACACGTAAGCGACCGTCATCTGTCGTCAAGCCTCGAGCAAGGCGCCGTCTCTCGTGCCAGGGTCGGCTACTCAGCAGCAGACGACACGGCCTCCATCTCTTCTGTCTACGAGGACAAGATGGACACTGCTGGCTCTGCTGGCAAATGTCCCCAGCTCGCCTTGAATCCAGAGGAATGGACCGAATGGGCGATTCAGGAGGGCAAGAACGTTGACACGAGGGAATACCCGTCGGTCGACTCAGCCGTGCAACAAGACATTGCAAGCAAATATCGGCAACTGCATAAGCGTGTCCAGGATGCCGGACTTTACCAGTGCCCGTACATTGAGTACGGCAAAGAGATGGCTCGATATACCACGTTGTTTGCCGTGTTTGTCGTAGCTCTGCGTGCCGAATGGTACATGACTTCAGCCATTTTCCTCGGCTTATTCTGGGTTCGTCCCCCATATTCTTCTTCATCTTTGCAGAGCCGTACTGACCAAACCAACTATGACAGCACCAAATCATGTTCACGGCACATGATGCTGGACACCGTGCAATCACCGCCAATTTCACCGTGGACACACTGATTGGCCTCTTCATCGCCGACTTTTGCTGTGGTCTGTCCATGGGATGGTGGAAGAGTAGTCATAACGTCCATCATCTCGTTACAAACCAACCGGTAAGCTCGTGGCAAGCCTCAGTTTTGTGCAACTTGTGCAAGAAGACTCGTGTGTGGGCATACACTGACGGTTCAACCTTATAGGAACATGACCCCGATATTCAAAATTTGCCTCTCTTTGCCACCTGCCCGTCATTTTTCAAGTCTCTTCGCTCCACGTATTACCAATTCACCTTTGTGTGGGACAAGGTCGCCGAAGTGGTAGTTCCGTACCAAAAGTACATCTACTACCCCGTCATGGGCATCGCTCGTTTCAACCTGTACATGCTTTCGTGGATCCACGTCCTCTCCAAGAGGTCGTCCTCCTTGGGAAGCAGCAAGGCATGGTGGATTCGCCCAACCGAAATAGGGTTCATGGCGTGCTACTGGTTTCTGTTTGGCTATGTCCTCCTGTGGCGCACGCTGCCTACATGGACGCTCCGCGTTGCATTCGTGCTGATATCGCACATTGTTACGATGCCACTACACGTTCAAATTACCCTGTCGCACTGGGGCATGTCCACATCGGACCTGGGCGAGGAAGAGTCATTCCCGCAACGCCAACTGCGTACTACCATGGACGTGGACTGCCCTGCCTGGCTCGACTTTTACCACGGCGGTTTGCAATTCCAGGCCGTCCACCACCTGTTCCCTCGCGTTCCCCGGCACAACTTGCGAAAAGTGCAGGACATGGTCAAGGAGTTTTGCGCCGACACAGGTATCCCGTACTCCATCTTGACCTTTGCTGATGGAAACAAAAAGGTGCTTAATCGCATGGGGGAAGTAAGCAGCCAGGTCAAAATTCTGGTCAACTGTCAAAAGTACATGGCTGTCACGGGAGAAAGTGGTTTGCATTAAGCGAGTTTTCGATTATTTATTTTCCTTTAATCTCTTGAAGCACTATTCCTTTACTTTTTTTTTTTTCCTTTGCATACGTTTGTGACTGGTGTTTGGTCGTTCCATCATGTCTAGGTGGCTGTTATTCGTAGCGGATCAAGTTCCAGCAAAGGTCCGTTCCTCTATTGATGATTAATAATTAAGTTCAGCTACGTGCCAAGCAGAGACGTTTACGAGAAGTAGAAACGCCATTGTTGATCGGTCCTTTGCGTTCATGCAGGCAGCACATGCGTGTTCCACAACATATGAACATGAAACTAGTTACGAGTCGCGACACGTGTAACCGATAGGTACATAGTTTGATGGCGGACTCGGGCAATAGGAAGCGTCCGACGAGTGCGAGATTGTGGACAATGAACATGGAAGTGCTGCAGGGGGCAGGGCCTGCCGATGGACATGTACGTACATACCGTGCATGGCGGTGGCAGATCTGCAAAGGGAATACAACCCTAAGAAGAAGTATGTAAGGAAGAGACGGAGCATGGAATGGCATGGCGTGGCATGGATGATATGAATCTCGGCATACAAGAAGGCGTACTGGCCGTCTTATACAATCCAGGTCCACATGTAGCACCAACATCATCACCACCAATATAACCACCATCACCATCACCATCACCATCAATACCAACGTCATCACCTCCAACAAGTTGTCCCCCATTTCTCACCTGCCACCCCAATATGCCACCATCCAGTCTCCTATACCCCCGCGATCCCTTCAAGCCCTACGCGGCCCTATACGCCCACCCGGCCGGCCCATCCGACGCCCGCCCAACAGCCCAGCAGATCATCGCCGACACCACCTACACCGGCAGCCCAAACCCCTGGGCCGGCCGCGTCATCCTCATCACCGGCGGAACCGCAGGCATCGGCCTCGAAACCGTTCGAGCCCTCCACCGGACCGGCGCCGACATCTTCTTCACAGCCCGGGACCTCAACAAGGCCTCCACGATCAAGGCCCTCCTCCTCCGCCAAGACGACGGCAAAGGCCCCCCCCGGGGAAAACTAGAAATCCTCGAAATGAACCTCGACAGCCTGGCCTCCGTGCGGGCCGCAGCACAGGACTTCCTCACACGAAGCCCCCGCCTCAACGTGCTGATCAACAACGCTGGCGTGCTATCCTATCCGTATGCCAAGACGGGGGATGGCTTCGAGCGCCATTGGGGCGTGAATCACCTAGCGCACTATCTCTTCACGAGGCTGCTCTTGCCAGTCATGGAGGAGAGTAGCAAAGAGACCGGGGGCGCGGGCGCGTTTTGTTCGCGCGTGGTGAATGTTTCGTCGGCGGGGCATCGGCAGATGTCTGTGCGGTTGGAGGATTATAACTTTGATTGTAATTACAAGAATAATGATGGTGGCGGGATGGAGAAGCGCAGCAGCAGCAGCAGTGGCGGCGACGATGGCGATGACAAGCATGTACATCTGTCTCCTGCGTACAGCACCTGGACTGCATATGCGCAGTCCAAGACGGCCAATATCTGGACAGCCAACTACATTGATCGCGTGTATGGCCCGCGCGGCGTCCACGCCATGTCTCTCCATCCGGGGGGCATCGCGACTGATTTGCCGGCTGCGCTACCGGCGGAATTTACGAGTGGGATGAGCGAAGATGAGCAGATTCGGCTGCATTGTATGAGCGTGGAGCAGGGGGCTGCGACGACGGTATGGGCGGCGGTAGGAGATGTGTGGGAGGGGAAGGGGGGGAAGTATCTTGCGAATTGTGCCGTCGCGGAGATGGTGGTGCCGTGGGAGGAGGATAAATTCATGTTGAGTGCGAGTGCGGCGCCGCATACGTATGATGCGGAGGGGGAGGAGAGGCTGTGGGAGTTGAGTGCGAGGTTGGTTGGCTTGGAGGGACTTGAATCTTGATATGTAGGTATGCAATCATTGGCGTCGTTGTTGGTTCTGGAATCTGATGCCACGGACGCCCCAACAGTCACAGGTTCCGACTCCAGTACACACAACAGCATAGCAAATCTATAGGGCAAATATCATCTTCTTCTTCCTCTTCCTCTTCCTCTTCTGTTGCTTTCCTCTGCTTCATTATTGCAAACCCACAAGATAGATTACAAGAGGCCCTGCTCCCTTCGAGCAAAAGAAACTTGCTGGCCCTGTAAGGCAGACAAGACAGACAAGAACATCTCTCCTCATCGCCTCAACAGCCCAGGCGTGTTTAGTATGGGCACAAAGGGCCTCACGCTTCAGAATAGAGCAATTGGAGTACATATTTCCCTTGTCAAAGAAACATCCGGCTTAGGCGAACACCATATTGGAGCAGACGTCAGATTGGGAGCTTCTCACTCCCTCGCTCTGTCATGCCACCCCCCCAAGAATCTCCCCTCCATCTACAACCCCAAGCTCTCGCACCGCATCTTAGCGGCCATCAGCTTCTTCAGAGACGCAATATCCATCTTCCTCGCCAAAATCGACCGATTCTTCACCTCCTCCTCCACTACCTCATCCGGCGGTCCAATCGCCTCCGCAATCATGGAGCACAGCCCCAGAACCTGCTCCAGTCTCGACCACTCATTCCTCGCCGCAGCATCAATTTCCTCCTCGATATATAAGATGCCAATTATCTTGGAAAGGCGCTGTTCATAGTCCATACTGGGTAGAAGGCTTGAGCAGCACAGCTTGTTCAACTGCGCCATATAGCTTGCTCTCTTTGAGGGACTCAGTGCTTCCATTCTATCGGGCATGTGGCGGAAAAGGTCCCCCAGCCGCGCAACGGGGCCAGGAGTGTGGGCAGAAGCAGCATCGGTGCCGCATTCTGTGGTGAGTTGTTCGTGGCCGAGGGTCAGCCATGCCACCAGGGAGGATTTGACAGCCCAGGCGCCTGGTACTTTCTTTTGGGAAAGTAATTTTATCATGAGGCCGATATCCTGGGCTAATTTGTTTTTACTTTGCCTGAGAGGCTGAGTATCGCCGGTCCCGAAATCCTGTACTGATGGACGGCTTGAGCAGCACAGCTCGTTCAGTTGTGCCGTGTAGCTTGCTTTCTCTACGGGACTCAATTCTTCCAGTCTGTCGGGCATGTGGCGGAGGACAAGTTCCGTCAGCCGCGCAGCTGGTTCAGGAGGGGAGTAAGAAGCAGCAACGATCATGCCGCATTCTTTGGCGAGTCGTTCGTGGCCGAGGATCAGCCATGCCAGCAGAGAGGGTGCGTCTGCCCAGGAGCCTGGTATTTTCTCTTGGGAAAGTAATTGGATCATTTGGCCGATGTCCTTGACTAGCATTTTCTTTACTCTCTTGGAAGGTTGAGTATCGCTGGTCTCGTAATTCTGTCCCTGGATTTTGGGCTTGTCAACTACCTTCGATGATGTGGCGTTGCTCGATGGGCCAGCGCCGTTCTCGCTATCCTTGCTTTTCTTGGCCCTCTTCCTCTGCATCCTCCTCTTATAACCCCTACTCTCGAGAGAAACAGAAGTACTTCTCACCGCCGAAGCCATAAGCTGCTTCTGCGCAGCATCTCCCGCAGCAGCAGCCTTCTTCTTTCCTCTATGCTGTATCCCATTATTCCTTAGCGAATGTGGCTCCGGCGACGGAGCCAAAGCATCTCTCGTTTCCCGCTTCCTCTTTTTGTTGCCCTTGCTGCTGTCTCCCGCGGACAAATTCGACGTCTGTGTCATCGAAAAGTTCGTAGTTGCGCGGCGAGCACAGAGTGTGCCGCTAATCTTCAAGTCCAGACGAGTGTGTCGCGAGTATTTTGCGGCTCAGGTTCATGTTGAAGGTTGGAGAGAGGGTGTGCGTGTTGGCCATCTGCAAACAAACCGCGCAGCTGGCACAGCTGGTGAGCGAGTGTTCGGCATTGTATTATCGAAATTGGGCTGTTGGAATAATAGAGGTAGTAAAGACGAGCGGTTCCAATAGTGGCTGGGGCTCTCCTTAACATACATATTATATATTCGTAGACTGTGCCACTACTTAACCTTTCATATCTCCGCGGGACAGAAACCTTTCATCTGCAGGTACACATCTCAGACCAAGTCCTAGCAAGCGCAACGTTAGTAAGAACACGAGGGCCTACGGTAAACAGAACCTTCCCTCGTTGAAACAGAATTCATATGTATTGCTGAATTCATCGAGTCTACTTCACATAGCATTCCATCCCAGACCACTTTCAACCTCCCATATATCGTAATATCCATCCATGCTCCATGCAAAACAACCGAGCCAGAGCTTTCCTTGCCTCCGTCTTTACTAGTTAAACAATGATTATTTCTTGTCTTTAAAAAAACACCGCCCATCTTTTTCAAGGCCGTACGTATCTATGCATTTACAATTCGTCGTGGAAATCACCCTCCTCCTTAGCCGCGCCTTCACCTCCGGCCTCAGCGTACATCTTGGAGGTGATGGGGTAGGCAACATTGGACAGCTTCTCCCTCTGCTCCTCAAAGTCCTCGGCAGAAGCCTCAGCACCGTTCTCGTCAAGCCACTCAGTGGTCTCCTTGATGGCCTCAGTGAGCTACAAAATATTGTTAGTCAGCTGCTAAATAGAGAATAACACAAGAAGTGGGAACAATGGTTGAAAGGGAAAACTAACCGTCTCCTTCTCCTCCTCGTCAATCTTGCCACCAAGACCATCGGCGTCGTTGAGCTGGTTCTTGATGTTGAAAGTGTAGTTCTCGAGGGCGTTACGGGCCTCAATGCGCTCACGAGTGGCCTTGTCCTCCTCGGCGAACTTCTCAGCCTCGGCGACCATGCGGTCAATTTCCTCCTGGGTAAGACGGCCCTTGTCGTTGGTGATGGTGATGGACTCCTGCTTGCCAGTGCCCTTGTCGTGGGCAGAAACCTTGAGGATACCGTTGGCATCGAGCTCAAAGGAGACTTCGATTTGGGGAACACCACGGGGAGCGGGCGGGATGCCAGTGAGCTCGAACTTGCCAAGGTTGTTGTTGTCCTTGGTCAAAGATCGCTCACCCTCAAAGACCTGGATCAGGACCACGGGCTGGTTATCAGCAGCGGTGGAGAAGATCTGGCTCTTGCGAGTGGGGATGGGGGTGTTACGGGGGATCAGCTTGGTCATGACTCCACCAGTAGTCTCGATACCAAGAGTCAAAGGGTTGACGTCCATGAGGACAATCTCCTCAGTTCCCTCCTCTCCGGAAAGGACACCAGCCTGAACGGCGGCACCAAAGGCAACAGCCTCATCGGGGTTGATACCCTTGGACGCCTTCTTGCCACCAAAGTACTCCTCGATGAGAGCTTGAACCTTGGGGATACGAGTGGAGCCACCAACAAGAACGATGTCGTCAATCTCAGTCTTCTTCACGTTGGCGTCCTTGAGAACCTGTTCAACAGGCTTGATGGTCTTCTTGAACAGGTCAATGTTCAGCTCCTCGAACTTGGCGCGGGTCAGGGTCTCGGAGAAGTCGTTGCCCTCGAAGAAAGCCTCAATTTCGATACGGGTGCTCATCTGAGAGGACAGAGTACGCTTCGCCTTCTCGGCCTCACGCTTGAGTTTGCCCATGGCCTTGAGGTCCTTGGTGATGTCGACACCGTTCTTCTTGTTGTATGTCTTGGCAAAGTGGTTGATGACACGCTGGTCGAAGTCCTCACCTCCAAGATGGGTGTCACCAGCGGTCGCCAAAACTTCGAAGACACCCTGGTCAATGGACAGAAGTGACACATCAAAGGTACCACCACCAAGATCGTAGACAATGATCTGTCGCTCCTCCTGGGTCTTGTCCAGACCATAGGCGATAGCGGCGGCGGTGGGCTCGTTAACAATTCGGAGAACGTTAAGACCGGCAATAACACCGGCATCCTTGGTAGCCTGACGCTGGTTGTCCTGTGAGGTGTGTTAGCAAAGCCGATGAAAACTGCGACACCAATTTATCAGGGTATCTGGAACTCACATTGAAGTAGGCGGGGACAGTGACAACGGCGTGGGTGACCTTCTTGCCCAAGTAGGACTCGGCAACCTCCTTCATCTTGCCCAAGACCATGGCAGAAACCTCCTCGGGGGTGAAAGTCTTCTCGGATCCGCTCACTTCCACCTTGACGACGGGCTTGCCATCCTTGGAGGCAACCTTGTAGGGAAAGTGCTTGATGTCGTTCTGGACGTCCTTCTCGCTGAACTTGCGACCAATAAGACGCCTAGGTGAATGTTAGAATTCGGATTTCTCAAGCTTCGGAGGTTCTTTTCTTTTTGTCTTTTGCTCATCTCGACATCAACTTACTTGATGTCATAAATGGTTCGAGTAGGGTTGGCAGCGGCCTGATTCTTGGCTGAGTCACCAACCAGACGCTCATCATCGGTGAAAGCGACGTATGAAGGAGTAATTCGGTTACCCTGGTCATTGACGAGAATTTCGACCTTGCCCTTCTGCATCACACCGACACAGCTGTAGGTAGTACCCAAATCCTGCAGTTCACTTGTCAGCAAAATTGCACCAACCATGGTACGCAGCCGGGTTTTGCAGGAGAACTTGTCTTGTGCCAGCCAGCAGCAAATGCATTGGCCGACACCGCGCATTGCGGACGGCGATTCTCAGGTCCATAACTTACAATACCAATGACAGTGCCGTAGTTGTCCGCCTCATCAGCCTGAACTGACTTGACAAACGCCAAGGGCGAGAAAAGAAGCGTGATCCAGCACAAGAGCCCGAGGCCCAAGGCAAATGTGCTCCTTGACCGAGCCATTGCGAAGTAGGCTGTGTGTCAGGTTGTTGCGGTGCTCCAAGAAGGTAGCTCTCGCGGAAGTACAATAACTGGTTGCGTAATTCAAGAGAAAAGAAATCACAAATAAAGAGTTCACTCTACGCAGCGAGGAATCTTGTCGTCCTCAATGCGTCTTCACCGAGAGATGGTGGAAGGGGGTATCGACTGGAGTTGGGAATGGAAAAGAAAGAAGTCAGAGCTGGGGGACGGATGGCGCGACGACTTATGAATAAGCGGTTCCCTTGCAGAGAAGGTCAAGGTGTTCAAAAGAGTACAAAAGGCCAGATTTCACAACCAAGGTTCCTGGCCTCAACGCTGGCTCCACGTGACAAGGGTGTTATGATAATGTATGTGATCTGGCGCGTCCGTCGCACTGTACGCCATTGCCGGCCGTTGGCACCTTGCTATTATGCGCACAACAAGGGGCGAAGCCAATGCCATTCACGCTTAGGTAGGTCTTTCCGACCTCTTTCCGTTTTTGACATTTTGTCCCTTCTTAAGTACCTACCTATGTACCCATTGATGGCCCTCGGGGTGGCCGCCGCCTAGCTGCCCGTTGTGGCACTATTCAGGAAAGCACAGTGTCAGGTCGGAGTATCACACAGGGTCCGACATGTCGCAGTCTGTGATTGGCGCCACGGTGTCCAAACGCGGCTCCCCATGCTTCCGACTCCAGAGCCGCCGCGACTCGGTCACAGTGGGTCACAGCGCTGGAGCGTGCTAGAATTCTACGGAAGGTGGCAGAGACGGAAGAGGCCACGCCGTCTTGCATCACAAAGAAAGCGTTCCTTTGACTCATCTCAGCTGCCAGTTTAGCACCCTAGGGTGTCTGTTGGGAGGACCACACGTGTGATATATGGTTCACGTCGGCGTCATCATGGCAAATTCTATCCTTGAAAACGACATCTAGCGTCGTGCTGCCCGCGATACTTCGATCTAAATACATGTGTCGGTAGCTCGATATACCTAGATACATAGACAATGCCGATACCTACGTGCCATCTCAGATACTCTCCTTCTTTCAATGTCTTTGCATCCTCCAACTCTAGAACACACATAAGAGCAAAGTAATCGTCTCCCAGAGCAAAAAAACCGGGACGAGTCTCCCAGACAAGTATGCTTATTCTAGTAGCCCCGCGGCAATGGTCTCTCCTCCACTTCGAAGAACAACCCTCTGACCCTTTTCCAAAGGAACTTTCGACGCCAACTTGACCATGACGCGGGCTACGCCACCTGGTTGCACTACCTTGGGCTTCTTCTTGATGACTTCCCCCGTGGCTTTGTCCAACGTGGCGGGAATGGAGTGGATCTGCCCAGCGGCATGGAGGCGCCCGCGGTGCAAGTCAACGGGCATAGGCATCAGGTGCTCAAATGCCATGGCTCGCATCGTAAACGTGTCCCCAACAGAAATGGGATCGACCGCACCACAGAGAATGTCCCCAACTCGGATGTGAATGGGATCAATGTCCGTCAGCGCAATGCTGACGCTCTGTCCAGCGACAGCCCATTCTTGGGAATCCGCATCCACCATGATGGACTTGATGTAGGCCGACTCTCCGCTAGGTTGCACGATCACAGCATCGCCAATCTGGATGGTCCCGGCATCGATTCGCCCCGCGAGAGTGGTAGTACCTTGTTGTGGACTTCGGAACACTTCCGAGACTGACATGCGGAAAGGCTTGGTGAGAGCTCGAGACGTGCTGGGTTCGGACAGTTCCAGAGCCTCGATCAAAGTTGAGCCAGTGTACCAAGCAGCAGCCACATCTTCCGTCTTGGTGGCAATGTTGTCCCCGTTGAGACCTGAGATTGGAATGAAGCTCACGAGCTTACTCTGAAACCCAAGCCCGGTGAGGAAGCCCAAGACTTGCTGAGATATCTCGTCGAATCGTTCTTGCGACCAGCCAACCATGTCGAGCTTGTTGACGGTCACAATCAAGCGTTGCACGCCAAGACTGCGTAGCAACAACACATGCTCCTTCGTCTGGCCTTTGAGGCCCTTTTCGTATGCACCCGTATTCGCATCAATGACGAGAATGGCGAAATCTGCTTGGCTGGCACCTGCAATCATATTGGGCACAAAATCTCGGTGACCTGGAGCGTCCAAAATTGTAAATTTCGTAGTTGGCGTCTCAAAATGGTTCGTAGCAATGTCGATTGTGACACCGCGTTCTCTTTCCTCCGTCCTCTGGTCCATTACCCAAGCTAAAGCAAAAGATTGTTTTCCAGCCTTTTCAGCTTGTCTACGGTATTTATCGACCGTCCGTTCTTGCACAAACTTGAGCTCCAGCAAAAGGCGCCCCATGAGCGTGCTCTTTCCTGCGTCGACGTGTCCTACGGCGGGGTCAGAAGACGTAATGGAGAAGATTGAGGACGGCAATGGCAACACTCTGATGACTTACCCACCACCACAAAACTGATGCTCTTTTTGCTATTGCTTTTCTCGTATTCTTTGACCACATCCAATCCTTTGCTCTTGGGGGGCGGTATGTCGCTGACTTTAAGCTTTGAAACGCCATTCGCCAGACCCGCGTCCTGGGGCGCGGCGTTGCCGTTCGTGACCTTTTTACTCGTGGCAGCAGCAGCTGCTGCCTTGGGAGCAGGCGTGGCCTTTTTACCCGCTGAATAAGTATTAGGATTAGCCTCATTATTTTGTCCTTGCAAAATTCGAACCTTTCGCCTGTGCTGCTAAAACAACATCGTCCGGACTGGGCGTAGAAAATGCATTGGTCACAAAGGAAGGTGAAAAGGCGTATGGCATAGCATAGAACTCAGGCCTGTTTGCTTGATGGTTGTCCGGAGCAGATCCGACGAGAACTTTGGCGAATGTAGATGGCTCGGAACCTGAGATCTGTGGCGAGAAATCCGGCGACTTATGTACGTCGCCGTTCGAAGTCGCCATTGAGGTGCCAGGAGGATCCTCATGAGTTTCACCATTCTCTTGAAGCCCTTTATGAGATAATGAAGACAGAGATGGAGACTCTTTGCCATCTAGAGCCAGATTGCTCAGAGCCACGTGAGCTGGTGAAGATTCCCCATTGCAGCGAAGCTTCTTCGACGGATATGTAGATGTCTCGGCATGATCTTTCTGGGGACCATCAGATAGGGACAGTCGCTTGATTCCAGTTTCGACCGGGCAGGCCTTCATTTGCTCCTTCTTCTCGTCGTTCTTCTTCTTCCTCGCGGCGGCCAGTGCTTGGAGTTTGGACATCTTCGGTGGTGCCCCTTCCCCTCCGCCTAGTAGACCACCCTTGGGGCGAACGGGCGGAACGAGACAGGCCTGGCGATTCAGAGGAGTGTTCAGCCACGGCATATCGCTGAAGTCGACGCAACTGCTGAAGACCGGACTCTTTCCAGGGCCGCGGGCTTGTCCTGACGACGGTAGTGGTGATGGCAGAGGAAACGCTTCGGGCCGAGCAAAGTCCGTGGAAAACGGCAATCCAGTATCCGCTCCATCCAATCTCACAAACAGGCCGAGATTAGGCGAAAAACAGAATCCATTCAACTTACCCTCGGGGGCCTTTTTGGATGTGACTGTAGGGGGCGGCGGTGCAATGAACTTTTTGCTCAGATACGCCACTGACTTGTCCACATCGTAGAAGTAGTGCCAAAGGGCCTCCTGAATCTGTTGCACGGTAACTTTGCTCGCACTTGCCCCGAGTGATTTCTTAACGTCCGCCGTGCCTTTCTCCATCGCCGCCTTGTCCTCCGCGCTCAGGCCCTCTTCCGCCTCGTCTTCGTATTCGTCCCCGTCATATAAATCATCTTCGTCGTACAGATCGGCGGGCGCCATATCGCGAAAGGGCAGGAGACAATTGGGACCAATTGGCGTGTCGACCAATTTCCTTCGATCCGTCTCGCTCTGGTGAGCACCAAGGTGTTTTCGAGTCTGGGGGTCGAATGCAACTGCGACGCTGAGCAAGGCGCCGCTCGACGTGAGACTAGTTGAAATGAGGAAATAGATAGAAGCCAATGGATGGGAGAACAGAGATGGTAGTCCAAAGCGACAGGGCCTATTTTACACTAATGTCATGGAAAATTTGAACCACAGGATAAGTCATGGAGTATCCGAACGTGGGCAAAACGTCAGATGAATGGATTGATGACGCGGGGCAACTTGCAAGAGCTGCTGATTGTGCCATTCTCCACTTTTCTTCAGCATGATCAGGAAATCCAGAAGGTACCTCATACCAGGTACATAGGTACCCAAGGTAACGTAGCGCATGATTTTAGGCCTTCAACTTCATGTTGTCTACTGAAATTCACTGCGTGGATCAACGGGGCTTGACTTGCTATATACCATTAGTCACGATGGCAGAGGACTGAATCTTTCCTGCACCAGAACAGCGTCTCTAATGTACATGGTCTTGACTCTTCATACATGTTAACATCGGCTGGGTCCTGACTCCTGCGAGACCAACGGTGTTAGTGATGTGTCAGAAGCGATGAACAAACCCCATGACTACAGTACAACATCAGTTTTGCATTTCACCGTAATCGCCTCACAAATTCACCGCTGATCACCCTCCACTTTCTTCCCAGTCTCTCCAGGCAGATGAAGTCTCCAAGAATTATGCAACAATCATAGCATACACGAAAGCAAGAATAGAAAAGACAAAGGACATCCACCAATATGATGCATTTGCAAAACGCCCTCGTCTACAAAAGCCAACGCCACATGTAAAAGCCAAAAAAAAAGGATGAACGACAACGACATCTGTTTGACACCCTATCTTTCATGTCCTACAATGCATAGATTTCTCTCCCCGCCTCATGTGATGTTTGACAAGGAAGGCCATGTCTCCTTTCGGGCCAAATATCCATTTATATGCTCTCCTAGACTGGGCTATAACAGCCAAATGCTTCATCTTTTCTTGGAAAATGCCTTGCTCACTTTCTGTATCTTGGATGGAGGGGCCGCGGCCTCGACCTCGCTCTCTTCGTCTTCGCCCAACGATTCATCTACGTCGTCATGATCGACTTCGTTTTCGTCAAGTGGCTCCTCTGCTGCGTCGCTGTCGTCCTCTTCTTGAGGATCCGAGTCCTCCTCCTCGTCCTGCGAGTCGCCGATCGCGTTGGGCAGGTGCACTTCCTCTTCTTCGTCGTCATCTTCTTCGCTGTCGTCATCGTCGTGTTTTGAGATTTTCTGATTGCGTCTTCTTTTGGGCTTGGCGGCATAACCATTGGTGTCTTTCCTGCTGGCGGTGTCGGTCTCCCCTTCTACCCAGATGATGTCGTCGTCGTCATCTTCGTCTTCGTCTTCGTCGGATGCTTCGCCCTGACGGAGAAGGCCAGAGGAGCGCTGCATTTTGCGCCGAAGGTCCATTTGACTTTCGAGGAGATCAAGCTTGCCTTTGAGCGCGAGGAGACTGTTGAGACCCTTGGCTCGTTCGGCGAGGACCTTTTGAAGGCCGTTGAGGCTGTGGACGACCTTTGGCTGGGAGGCGAGCGAGCCGCCGTGAGAAATGAGAGTCCATTGTACCCAGGTCATGAGGTTGCCGGCGCGGCCGGGTCGACGGTGCAGGCGTGCGGCCAGTTTGTTCAGCAGATTGCCGGCAAGAGAGCTGTCTATCCGCTCTATCGTGTTTCTGATAGTAGGGAGGTCGGTGGTGTGCAGGCACGATTCGAGGAGCTCAGTATCGTCTGTCTTAAGGGCTTGCGTCAAAACGGTTGTGAGCGACTGATGGGATGGGGGCGTGATGACTGTTCGAGCCGACGGGGTAGCCAAGTTGCCCGAGTGGGATGATTGCTGGAGCAGGGCTGGTACGTCGATGGCGTCGTTTCCCCGCAGAAGTTCTCCAAACGACGGTGATATCTCTCCATTGTGGGATTCATCCTCCGCCTCATACTCGTCAGCTTTGGTAGACTTGCCATTGACATGGACCGCGGCTATTTCCTTTTTGCCGATGCTGCCGTTTGGCATTTCCCCTGCATCCTCCATCTCTGCATCCGAAATGTCTTCCTCATCGCTGGCTGCGTCGGAGGATATCTCGATCATATCCATTTGCGAGCTTTGAATGGCATCGGCCCCAGCAACAGAGGCCATAGTCTCATCAATAGTGTTCTTGGTGGGCACCTTGGCGCTCGACTGGACGACCGGGGCAACCAGTTTGCCCGGCGTCTTTCTTTTCGCCGGCATGGGCATTGAGTGGCCTGAGTCTGCTCCGAGGAAGAAGAACGAGAAATGCTCGCTAGACGAGGACAGTTATAATGAAGTCGGAAGTGGAATGCGTCTTCGCGTTTTGGCGACAATGGTAGGCTTGTGCTTGATCGCGTTCCCGAGCGGGATGATAAGAAGGACGAGCAGGGCTCTCTTCTTTCGCACGGCAATAAAACTTCGTCTTGAAATCAGGGATAAGTGAATACGTTGTTCTCAAGAGCTGATGTGCGAAAGTACTTTACGGCCGGTACTTCTGTGCCGAGCAAACACCAAGATCAGGTTGGGAAAATTCTCACAAATTAGAAATGGCACACCCGTCAGATGTCTTTCGCTGCTTCAGCGAACTTTTTTTCCGGCTGTATATAACCCTTTCAACTTTGAGTCTTGACTAGGTAGGCCCCACAATGAAGAAAAAAGTGATTAGTGTGATTGAGCGATAAGAGATGGATTCATCGATAAGACAAGGGTCAGGTGAGGAGTCACATGGGCCATCACTAAGTACCTAGTAACTATGCGCATAGTAAGGCACTACGGAGCTATGTATATACCTACCTAGGTAACTACCTACCTAATGTACCTTATGTGATCACTGATTAATATGTATATGTACATATGTAATTCATTTTTAGTGGAGCCATTGAAACGTATCATACCGTACCATAGGTACCTACGCCCTGTTTCGTCGCGACTCACGAGTCACGACAAGTTACAAACTTACAACACAAGTTACATAACACTCCAAGAGGAGGCTGGGAGACTTTCCTCCCTTGTCTTGCGAACGAAATACCGTATTATCTCAGAAATAAGGACACGACTGGGAACGCTAGTTTGTATTGCTCGCTGGTGATTAGTTGAGTAGTACGCACCAAAAGGGTGCCCCACTTGCCACCTTTCCGCTTGAGGCCGTCTGCCCATATAAAAGATACATTCAGAACACACCACCATCCCAATGCTCAAGCAACAGGTAGGCAACCTGCACAACCTGCGCAACCTGTAACCTAAGCAACCTAATTTATTACTTCTTCTTAGTTCTGACTTCTTTTTTTTCTTTTTTTCTGCTTTTTTTCTGGAAAATATAGCTCAAAGAGCGCTTCAGCAACGGAGCTTCAATTGAGGATTGCAAGGGAGAAGATACAAACGAACCGTGGGCCGATCTATCTTAGTGTGGTCAAAGCTCACACATTGATTCGTCAGAAACGGGCGTCCCAGTCGTGTCCTTATTTCTGAGATAATACGGTATGGTTGGGCGAGTGAGTAAGCCAACTTGTCCGCTCTCAGCCTAGCTCCATTTCACTCGCTCAAGACGGCACATTGCACAAGTTACAACCTCTTGGCTCAAGTTTGGAAAAGCCACGGGAGCTGCGGAAAGGTGCAGTTTTGAGAGCTACACACGGTCTAATTAAGCGAAGCGTGAAGGAAGCTTACGTGGTCCACGCGCTCGCGACTCTTGACATAAACACGCCGACCTACTCCGTATCATGTATGTGGTTATGTATCCCCTTCTCGTGGGTAGGATAACTCAAGCCGACACTCAGTTTCGAGATACCTAGGTAAACAACTCGTCCGCAGGGATGGTCCCTCCTCGTCTGCGCCACAAAGATGAGATACGTGGACCACTAACCCCGTTTGTCGGGTTTGTCGCGTCAAGGCGTTAAATGGTCTACAGAGGTTGACTTATGCATTTACTCAGTATGGCGATGATGGGCCAGGGTGGATGACGCGAGTTGGCTGGGCTTTGAAAAGACAGAGGAAAGGCTCTGTTGTGCGCCCCTTTTTTTTTTCTACGTAGGTTGGAAAAAGTCCGAGGTGAAAGCTACGCGTTGCGTACACCTCGTACTCGATTGATGACTGCTCGTCAAAAGACGTGGCTTATCGAATGAGTTTATCTGAAGCTAGACCAAGGAATCGGGGCTGTCTGGTGAAGTTCGGGTAACTGGCGCCTGGGTAGCCGATTCTAGAGATACAGCGAGCGAACCTAAGCATGAGATTGAATGCGCGTGCTGGCTGGAACACGCCATATCGAATGGAAGATGATAGACATCTTTCGGCGGTTGATGTTAAACCTCTTCATCATTCAATTGTCGTGGACGCGTCACGCGGAAGATGGGGAACATGTTGGGGCCTCGGGAGAGAGAACCTGTGGGAGAAGAGAACACGTGGTGTTGGTTCGTAATCGTATCAGCAAACATCCCGTGGCTGCTGTGGCGGCTGTGGCTGGAGGCTGGCTCCTCCCCAAGGTAAATTTTTCGTGCCCCAGGCTCCAGCCTTCCTCGCGCCCCGTTAGTCACAAATCAAACATCGACAGCCGATTTGTTCTTCTCTCTCATAAATACCTCGGCGCCTCCGACCGGCAATATTTCACTGACGAGCACGCGCTTTCCCTCGCAGACGCCCCCGTTTTCCCCCGTTTCCCCTTCCGTCCACTGCGACCCGCCCAACTTGCCAAAGGCACTTGTACGGTACACTTCCGCCCGTCTCTCCACCACCAGCTTGACCCCATCGAAGCTCGCATTCCGCCGTACCGCTTGCGTACTGCTCGCGCACTGCACTTGTATCCAGACGTCAAGCCCAAATCACCGCACACGGCCCAGCTCGGTCGCGACCAACCACCGTCCGTCGGCTACTTTCCCTATTCGAGCATAAAGGTAGAAGGTCGACCGGCTTGCACCTCAATTCTCCTTTGAGCTCTCTTTTTTCTTCCCTTCTTGTCCGCCCCTTTTTTCCCTCGGTCGCCGTCCGCGAAGCTTGCGTGGCTGTTTCGAGTCCATCGCGCCCGGCGCATCGACTTTTGCCGTCGCGACGCTCTCCGTCTGATCTATTCAGCCGCTTGTTTCAAACGCCAACTGTTGCCGTTGACAGTTGTCTGTCCGACACTTCTAATTCGACCCCGCCGCCGCCTTTGTGAGAAACTGTCGCACGCGCCGAGTCATTTCGTGGCATCGTCAACGCAACTTACTCTGTCAACCTGCGAGTCGTCGCTTGTCGCATCAGCTCTGCGCCCCGTGCACCCCCTGCATCTGTCACAGATACTGAGGATATCGCATCTTTCTCCGATTCCAGCATCCGCCGCCCAGACCTTGTCCGCCAGCATTTCCCGACCGGCCACCGTACTTGTCCGTTTCGGACTGGCCACTTTCGCGCGTGCAATCAGAAGGTCCGCCTCGCGACACGACACGTCTACAACATTCTGCATACACGCCGCAATTCGCTGAGTTGAAAACTCTCGACCAGCCGTTCCCGGCGTAATCTGTTCCACCACATCGGATTGGATGCCGCGACGACAATTTTGAGCTTTAGCCATACAATTCGAGCTGTGTAAACGAATGACGACCATGAGTTCGCCTGGCGCAGATGCACCCGTGCTGGACCCGAAGTCGAACATGCCGGTTAGAGAAAAGAATCAAGACGGGCAAAAGTCGGAGCTTCCTGGGTAAGTAGTCTTTTGATCACCTGCTGCAGGATGCCTCTCTCGCACATGATGTGTTGGTCATCTGCTCCACTTGCTGACTGCACGTACTGTGTCGTACAGTCACAGCGCCGACGCTGCACCCAAATCAGATTCCCAGTCCGAGTCCAAATCTGACTCTTTGTCGCGACCAGCCGTCACCGGTGAGAAGCCTACTGAGGTAGCGCCTGTGCCGAACAACGATGGAACCGGGGAAACTGCTGTGGCGAGCGACAGCATGGCGAGTGACAAACAAGCGCATGAACCCAACGGAGTCGATGCAGGTGTGAAGAAAGATATGAAGCCCTCTGCCTGCGAAGATACCCCCATGCACGATGCACCTGCGATTGCGGATGGTACGACTTCAAAACTTACAGATCCCGAGGACAACAAAGCAGACCAGAAATCTGATGAATCCTCAGCTAAGGAGAATGTCGACGCAGAAATGACTGATCTACCTGCCTTGAAGACCAAATCGCTTGATGCGGTGGCTTCGGAAGGCCACGACACTCGGGAGTCTGCCACAGCTCAGGACGCACCCGCCCCACCGACATCTGACGTCGACCTCGGCCCGGCTAGCATGTCACAACTGGCTATTGAAACCACCGAGAAATCCAGCCCGGTCGTCGAAGCATCAGGCGACGTGCCGATGACTGACGCACCCAGCGCCAAGGTCTCTCGTGAGCGGTATGAGGACGAGGGCGCGGCTATCGATGAGCCGGCTTCAAAGCGGGCGCGGACCGAGCCCAAAGATGAACAGCCTGCGGCTTCAGCGCCAGCACAAGGAGAGACACAAGCCACAGTCTCTGCTGCCGAGACTCCTGGCTTGAACTTGTCAGCGCTCACCAAGCTGTCCAACTGGGCTGATGAGGAGACAAACAAGCGTCCCATCTCTGCCTTTCAACGCAGAGAGATGCGCAAGATTGTTGGCCGCATCAGGAAAACCAAGGCTGGTGGACATTTCAGAGAGTCGGTCCAGAAGCTCTGGCCCGGGCTATGGGACAGCTATGTTGTCAAAGTCCCCCGACCTATGGATCTTGCAGAACTCGATCGGGGTCTGCGCGATCCCGCCGGTCCATACCACACCTATGGCGAGTTTCGAAAGGACCTGGGCTTGATTTTTGAGAATGCTTTGAATTTCAATGGCCCGCTTCACGATATAACCGCGTCAGGAGCCACGGCAGTCAAGGCTATTTGGGAAGAAGTATTGCCAATCCCCTCCGAGGAGCCTCCGAAACCGAGAGCTATGCCCAAACCTAAGCCTGTCCGCGAATCCCGCGCCATTGGCAACACGGAACAATTTGTACGTCCACAGTTTACAGGTCCTCGTGCCAGCCCTGCTGTGGATGCCACCTCCTCTACCAAAGCTACCGCCGCGACTCCACACGATCAAGCCGCTGCAGACCGTCGAAGCTCTACAGCTACGGAAGGAGACCGACCAAAACGAACAGTCCGCGCACCGAAGCCCAAGGATATCGATTACAGCACAAAGCCTTCTCGTAAGAAGCTCAAACCCGAGCTCCAATTCGCAGAAGAAGTTTTGAACGAAATCATGGCCGGCAGGCATCACGACATGAATCAGTGGTTCATGGATCCTGTAGATGCCGAGGGCCTCAATATCCCCGACTACTACTCCGTCATCAAGAAGCCCATGGATTTGAACAAGGTGTCCCGCATGCTGTCTGGCGGCGAGATTTCCAGCCTCAGGGAGTTTGAAAAGACGGTACGACTCATATTCGACAATTGCTTCAAGTTCAATGGGCCCGTCGGCCAGGGAAATCCAGTTTCTGTTCTTGCCAAAAGGCTGGAAGACCTTTTTCTCGCACAACTAAAGGGCAAAGATGCTTGGCTGGCGAAGCATGCCAAGTACAATGCCCCAGCAGCGGCGTCCATTGGCAGCGACGAAGATGAGGATGATGACGACGAAGACGGCGAGGATGCAACCGTGGCGGTCATCGATAGCAAGGAGATTGAGGAGCTGCAGGCAAAGCTTGATGAAGAGACGAAGAAGCTCAATAGCATGCTCCTTACCTCGAATCAAAGCATGATTGACATCCAAAAGAACATTGTTGACATGGTCCAAAAGACGCTCATTGCCAAGGCACAAGAAGTTCAGGCAGCTCGCGCCAGGGCGAAGAATGATCGGTCCAAAAAATCGGGCAAAGGTGGCAAATCAAAGTCGGGAGGAGCATCCGGGGGTCGAAAGTCGACTGGTGGTGCAGCCAAGAAATCCGGAGGTTCCAAAAAGATTACGCCGAGGAAGAGCCTGACGGCGGCCCAAAAGGATCTGATTGCCAACGGTATCAACGATTTGGAGTTTCCCTATATGGACCGGGCGATCGATATTATTAAGAAGGATACTGGGCAGAATGTAAGTGAATAATGCAATCCCCTGTCCCCCAGATCCTTTTCCCACAAGAGCCAGGGGCATAGAGATACCAAGGGCATCATATTGACTGTTGTCTCACAGGAGAACAACGATGGTGAACTTGAGTTGGATATTGACCAACTGAGCCACGATGCCCTCTGCAAGCTTTGGGACATATGTCGCAAAGCCGTGCCCGGATTTGCCCGAGACATGGAGCCCTTGTCGGCTCCAGAAGCCAGCCGGCCGTCAGCGAAGGCAGGCTCGAAGGCGTCAACAGCGGCGAAACCAAAGAAAAATAAGCCCATGAGCGCATCGGAGCAAGAGCAACGGATCGCTGAGTTGCAGGCCCTCAGTCAAATGTATAAGAACCCGCAGGAAGCCAGCCCGGGTGTGACGCAAGCACCGACTCCAGGTGCTGAGTCGAGTGACGATTCGGACTCGGAGGAGGAGTAAACTGGGTCTTGAAGAAGCTGTAGCCTGTGAGCGGCGTGTTTGGTTATGAGAAAACGAAGTCATTGGATGGAGCCGGCGTTGGTATGGAATCCTACTCGACGCAACAGCCCACGTCTTGTGGACGAGGACACTGATAAGCTGCCCTTTGTCTTGAACATGACGGGGTCGCCAAGTTTGTCATGCGTCTGACTTTGCGGCGTTGACATGCTATTTGTCGTCGTAAATATGATTAATCACTGCACCCTTTTAGTAGAGGCTTTTGCATATGTTTCGCCACTATATCCGCCCTCGAATTAGCACACTTACCGCTACATCGCTGTCTGAGTGGCTACAATGATGGCTTGGTTGAGGAAACTGTGGACGGAGTCAGGACTTGGGGTCTTTTTGTCTTGTTTTCGGCGAGTCGAAGGATATATCATGTGTGTATCCTGATTGCCCAATGCCATTGGTAGGGGGTTTGCCTGAACGCGGAGGAGGATGAAAGGACCCGAGGAAAATGAGAGAAACAGCGACCGAACGTGCGAAGAGGTACGTCTGCTCAATAGCTGTATGTAGAACTCCACGTGTAGCATGTATAACGCTTTTCTCGCATTTTGCTCGTGGTGCATGTATGGTGCGTTTGTGGTTTATGCCTCAAATCCCCACCAAGTCCAGTATGTACATGTATCATATGTATGTGTACATGCATGTCACATGTGAAATGGTGCGGCTCCTTGCCAGCCGCGGACTACTATTCTGCAGACGCTACAGTCCGTCGTACGATAGGCGAGTACCTATGTACCAGTGGCCACACAGTATCATGTAGTGAATTGGACGCCATCGGTACTGGCGTACATATGCACGAAGATGGGAGGATCATACGTGGGACGGATGACCTACATGTGTGTAGTATGTACATAGGTAGGTATGTATGTATGTACTAGATCGTCTCGTCGATACGACGATAAGGGTCTTACATACATACTTGGAAGTTGGTACCGTCACGTCCGGCAGGAATGCATGGCGCCAAGAAGAGAAGATTTATTGATTGGGCGCGGCATGCCATGAAGCGCGCGATTGCCGCACCGCAGTTCCGCCGCCCGCGGCTGGGATATCCATGTGTACTAGGTATGTACTCCCATTGAGAGAAACCATCGATGCAATTGCATGTATGTAGGTACTCTATACTGTACCAAGAAAGGAAAGGCGATTTGGTTTACGTCTTTGATTCTCTATTGTGAATGCTTTCAACACGTGTTTGTCCGCAAAAGTCCAAGAAAAACGATCTATGCATTTATTTATTTGTACTCTGTACAATATCGCAGAGGAAGACAGAAGAAGAAGAAGAACAAGAAGAGGCAATACAGTGTGCGTCTTTGTTTGTCTATTGTGAAAACGTTTGATTCTCTCTTGTTTACCCACCGCGCAAAGGGCTCATTCGTCCGTCGTGGTGGGCACGGGCAACCTCCTCCTCAGGCGACTGCAAATATCGACATAACTCGGCTCCTCCTCCGGAGTAATGACGGCGTGGCGGATAAAGAAGTCGATGAGGACGGCGCAGACGTTTGGTTTGAATTCTCGGTTCAGCATCCTGGTGCGTACCTCGTCACAGCTCATGAGCAGGAATTCGTCCACCTCGCCGTCGTTGGGGCGGGGGATGACATCCGCGGGCAGTTCGAGATCGTACACGTACAAGATCTCGGAGTGGTGCAGGTTGTTGCGCGCATTGGTGTGGGAGAGGGTGACGGTGCCTATGCTGCGGACGTGCTTGGCAACGAGGTCTTCCGGGAGAGATGCCTCTTCGGCTGCCTCGGCGAGGATGCAGTCTAGTGGTGAGTGGTCGGCCTTGACGCCGCCGGCGACAGTGCTGTCGAGGAGGCCGGGATACGAGTAGATCTTGGCGCTGCGCCGGGCGACCCAGATCATGGGCGGTCCTTTGGGAGAGCGCACGTAGCATGTGAGATGGGAGCCGCGGCCGGCGACGCCAAAGAGGGAGGCGGCGTAGCGTTCGACCTGGACAAAGGACCGCGCACCCACGATGCGGAAGTGCTCGCTGTGTAGGCCGTTCAGCGACGGGAAGACGTTCTTTTCAATCGCAGAGTCCACGGCCTGTTGAAAGGCGGCATTGGCATGGGCTGTCAATGAGGTTCCGGGCGGGCATGGAGACAGCGTAACGTGGCGTTTCTCATGGTTGACGGTGAAGGATGACGGCCACGGCATGCGCGACACGGTGTCGGGATGGATGTAGCCATGCGTCCGGGTATCGGGCGATGATAAGTGAAGGCGGTAATATGGCTCGCAGTTGACATCAAAGTCTATCGGGACGCTGGTGAGTTGATTTGAACAATCCGCACAGATTAGCATGAATCTGCCGGAGGGCGGCGCATCACGATTCACGAGCAATGTTGGTTGGGAGCGCCTCACTTATCCACGATGGCAATGAGGTCGAGCAGAGAAGGAGAGGAAGAGGCTTCTGTCCCCGGAGCACTCATGATGGGCGAAGGGGCGTATGTACGTTGTCGTAGACTCGTAGCCTTGGAGATGGATGACAAGAAAGTTGGAGGAAGTCGATGTGACTTTGATTTCGGCACTCTCACCGGACGGAATCCTTAGTAGCGGGTGCAACAGTACAACATGACTCGAGGCACGAAAACGCCCAAAAAGGGCTAAGAAAGGGCCAAGAATGAACATTGAAGCCCGAAAAGCCCGAAAAGCGGGGGGGAACGTCCGCTACGACTCACAGAGTCACAAGGTCCAAGGTCCAAACTTCAAAGGACCATAAATTAACGTAATAAGACAGGTAGGTACTGATACTAGGATATCCAGGTCATGGTTCCGAAACGACCATTTCCAAGACGGCATTCTCGACGGCAATCTCCAAAAGGCAATGTCAAGCCGGCAATGTTCAAGACATGGCGCGCAATACAATTACATCCAGGACCTGGGAGGACAAGACCTCCTCAGAGAGAGACGTGTGAGCGTCCACAACGGGCTACCTACCTAGGTAGATCCCAATGCTCATCCTTCTTGCTTTGATGCGCTCAGTTTGGGTCATTGCCGCTCCATGAAGGTGATGCAAGGCTGTGAGCCTGAGATGCTGCATGCATACAACGTTTCTCACATGATAGCGCATGAATAGCGCTGGACTACCGCAGAAGTGCTGCATGCTACCTTTGTACTCCGTATGAGGCCAGATCTCCCGGTCTGCTATTTCACTCCGCGCGAGCCCGTCTGCTATTCTTGCCGCTTTGGACACGTCCACATCGCCTCGCGAGTTGTCGACATGCCGCTACCTCCCGCAGAGAAGACAGCATCATCTGGCATCAACTGACGCATCATGAGCCGCCTGGATGATATTCTGAGGCGGTACACGTTGGACGGAGAGGAGACCGCAGGGAAAATAACGGGAGCTGCCTTTGTGGCCACTGACAAGAATGGTATGTACTTGCGCCTTTGCTCTCGTATGCGTATATATATATATGTCTGTGTGTGTGCGTGTATATATAAATGTATACATACAGACATGGCATGTACATATATGAGAGAGACAGAGAAAGCGAGACACAAGCACTCACAGTCATACACAGGAATCATTTACACGGGCTCAGCCGGCCGTCTGGACCTTGACCCCAAATCCGGCCCCTGGACAGACAAGACGCTGACATGGGCCGCCTCCCTCACCAAGCTGGTAACCACCGTTGCCATAATGCAGCTCGTCGAGAAACATAGGCTCAGCCTTGACCAAGATGTGCGGTCCCTCGTCCCTGAGCTCCAAGACGCGAGGATCCTGCGCCGCTTTGATGAGCACGACAAGCCGATCTACGAAGTAAATAACCAGCCCATCGCCTTGCGTCAGTTGCTCACCCACACTTCAGGAGCCAGCTACGAGTTCTCCGATTCCGTCCTCACAAAATGGGCTCGCACCATGCCAGACCGAGACCTCTCACGCATCCAGTGGTCCAGGCAAGAGATCACCAACCCCTTACGTTTCGGCCCCGGCGAGGCATGGAGCTACAGCGCCGGTCTCGACTGGGCCGGGCTGCTCCTCGAGACCGTCACGGGCACCTCGCTCGGACAATACATGCAAGCCAACATCTTTGACCGTCTCGGCATGACGGACACGGGGTTCTGGCCCGACCATATCCCCCACGCCGCGGCCAGGACCGCCGCAGACACCAAGCGTAGGACAGATCTCACCCTCGAGCCGGCCTCGTCGCCCACCCCCGAGAAACACGACTTGGAGTCTGGGGGCGCGGGCCTCTTTACCACTGCGGCAGACTTCATCTGCCTCCTCCAGGCCTTTCTTCGCGCCACACAGCACGGCACACAGCATGGGTCTTCTATTATATCGGCCCAGACGGCCCGCGAGATGCTCACGCCGCAGCTGAATGAGGCTCAGGTACGGTCTCTCCACAGGAAGATTTACAGCCCATCGGCACATGCTACCTTTGCGCCGGAGTTCGAGGTGGGCCAGCCGCTCAACTATGGCCTGGGCGGCATGCTGAACACGCATGACGTGCCGCGGAAGCGAAGAGCCGGCAGTATTGCCTGGAGTGGCATTCTCAACAGCAGATGGGTAAACAATGCCTTCCTTCTTTTCGTGCCTTTTTTTTCTCATATCGCATCTTTCTTTCTCTTGTTTCTCTTTCCTTTGTCACTTGCAAAGAATACGGAAGGGGAAACCTTTATAGCTTGCGAATATGTCTTAATGGCGCCTAACGAAACATGTCCTAGTGGCTCGATCCCAAGACAGGCATTGCCGCTGTCCTCATTGTCAATGTGCAGCCCAATGGGGATCCGGTCGCCGCTAAGCTGTACGATGAGTTGGAGCGGGCAGTCTACGCACATGTTGTCGGCGGGCGTGTCCGGAGTTACATGTAGCTGTGCCGGTTCTTGAGGGTTGAAGCTGACTGGCTGTAGTGCGATTCAACAGAAAAGATGAAGAGTAAAAAACAAAAGAAACGTTAATAAAAATGAAGACTTCATGGTTCTCTTGCAATCGATGTAAGCGTGCAAATACGACGTGAAAGTCATCCTTTCTGAGTACCCGTCGCTGGCTGATACGCCACGGATCGGGACTCCGGGAGTTGGTCCTGTTTGAAATTGTGCCTGGATAGCCAAGGTATCATGGCATGTCATTGAGTAAGCCAACACGCAACGATTAGGTCAATCAACCTGTCAGGGCACAGGACGTCTACAGCACGCTTGCCTGATGACAAGGGTGGTATGGTAGGCTTACCATGAATACATTCGCTGAACTAATGAATTTACTACAACATAGAATGAGATGTGCCACAGATGGACACAAAAAGTTGGCAGCAAACCTAACTAAGCCAGTTATAGAAAGAATATCCCAAAATGTTTCAAAAGGAACTCAAAAAGCCACATGCGCCCATATACCAGAGAGCCCATACTGTATACAGTCCCCCATCATTCGTCATCCCCAAAAACGTCATCCCCATCCATAGCCTCCAATACCCCCTCCAACACGCCCCTACACCTCGCCCGATAATCCAACGCCAGCCTCTGATTCTCCGTCAAATCAGCCTCATCCCCATCCACAACCTCCACATCCGTCTCATCCAGCCTCTCCAGCTCCTGCAGCAACTGATGCTGGATAATCGCAACAGTCTGCCCGAGGACGTCCCTCGCAGAGGCGCCAACACGCCCGGAGAAGAAGAGGCGGCGATGAAAGCTATCCACATCATTCGGTTCCCGGTCCTGGCCAACAGGCACAGGCATGAGAACATGACGCTGCGGACTGGTGGTGAGAGTGCAGAGAATATCCCAGACCATCTCGAGTTGGACGTGCTGAAAGGAGCCAAGGAGGGGTAGGTCCGGGGGGAAGGAGAAGATGGACTGGCGTGCCCGAGCGAGGAGGGTACTCGGATGAGCGAGAGGGCGGAGAGAGATCAAATATTCGTGCGAAGGATCCGAGGAGGTGTTTGAAGGGTTCGAGGGCTGAGGCCCAGGAGCGCTCCTTTTGCGGACATGGATATAGTCATTATGCAGTGCCTCAGTAGTAGGCACCATGAAGCCATACCCCAGGAGAAGCTCCGCGTTTGTCTTGAGGCCGTAGTTGTTGAAGACTTGCTCTCCAGGCTGATGGTCCTTGTCGACGAGCAGCGAACACTGCTCGGCATGGTGGTCTAGTTCCCAGCGGACATGGACCGTCATGTCGTGATTGCCCACGTCCAGCAGCGGCAGTAGCATCGAGAAGTCGTCCATGGCCACACCAGCGGGTAGGGCTTTGCGGCGGGCATCGATTAGGACGAGACTTGGGCGAAAGCTGCGACTGGCGAATATGCAGTACGCCCACTGGTATAGATCTACGGTGAGGCCCTCGTCTAGAAGGGGATCCCGGACAGCACACGCGGATAGAAGCTTGCGCGCGTGGGCAAATTCGCTCTGTACGTCTTGACGTACCTTGGCTATGCCGACTTCGACGTTCGTCCCGTCTAACAGTTCAGCCTCGTCGGCGTCCCAGAAGGGCGGCAGGGCCCAGGCGCGGCGGTTCTTGAGGCCTGGTTGCGGCAGGGCCTGGATGTACGGCCACCAGAACGAGGAGCGGCCGCGGAGGTATTCCCTGACCAGAAACAGGCGGCCGACGACGTGTGGTGGCGCTCCAGCGAGGACCTCGTCTGGGAACGGAGCGTCATCTTGTTGTTCCTTCTGCTGCTGCTGCTGCTGCTGCTGCTGCTGCTGCTGCTGCTTCTGCTGGGCCACGGCGTCTAGATACGACAGACTCAACGTTGCAGGAAGCTGCACGATGGGCTCCAAGGCTTGCACTGGATGTGGCGCCGAGGGCTTGACGCGAAAGGAGAGGCCCGTCTGCGCGTCGTCGTATATCTCTACCGACGGATGAAGCGTGGCTCCGAGCGAGACGGCCCAGTCTACGAGCGTGGTGATGCTCTCGGCGACGGACCCTGGGGAGGTGCTGCTGGACGGGGGACTCATGATGGCCCGGAGGCTGTCGGTGCGCCGTATTCCGGGTTGGTATTGGTGTTGATGAGACAGTATGGAGGTCCGAGGAATGGAGGGCCAAGAGATGGAGCACGTGTTGCTGCGCGAGGCTCTGAATAGTCGAGACGGCGCGTAATCAGAGGGGAGAAGAAAAAAAGATGATGCATATGCGTGCGGTCTACGATGCTTCACTTTCGACTGTGCTGTGTGTGCTTTACACCGCGATTTTTCTCCGCGTTCTCTCCTATGCCAAGTCTGGCGTTCAAACGGTCGGGTTTTCTCCGTTTAGTCGTCTTTGCTCTTCCTTCTCGGCCAAATAGGCCAGTTTTCGGTTCACTGTTGAATGGGGCGTGAAAAGAAGTCGAAATGAAGTCCAGTACTAATAATGCCTTGATTAATTAGGTTGGGTTGCTCGCGCCGGTTCGGTCCGTTCTGGTGAGACTCGAGACTCGAGAGACAGGTAATTTGTAAAGTCCAGGGCTGGACACTGGACAGTGGAATCTGGGCGGTGGGGACGGCACCTGCTGTACTTTGACTGCACTTCCACTGTTATTTGAATTTCTACTGCATATTCACTAATAACTGACCTCCCCTATACTCACCTACTGACAGGTAACTTTACAAGGTACCTAGATGTAGGATCACGAAACACAACAGAAGGCATACACCGTACACACTTTTCTTAATACACAATCCAATACATACAATTGTCAATACTACCTACACATCCCCTTTGCTACCCTTGACGAAACTCGGCCTCCACCCTCCCATACCGCTCCCCATCCACCTTCAACTCAAACCCCAACCCAGCACTGTCCACAATCATCTCCAGCGTGAAATCCAGATTCTGAAACTCGACACCCCGCGTCGTCGTCAACCGCGTAAACAGGCCTCCCGGAACGGCACTCAGGTCCGTCGTCAGCGTACACACGTGCGTCAGGTCTCGCGTGAATGCCTTTGGGGGATCGTCCGCCTCACACGCCAGCAGGTCGTCCGTCACGATGAGAGACTGCCCGGGGCGGAAGTTGCGCGTGTAGTGGAATGCGATGGGCTCAAGGGGGGAGAGGGCATCGCCCTGTTGGTATATACCGTATGCCCATGTTAGCAAAGGAATGGAAATACCGAGCCAGTCAAGGGGTAAAGATGGAGAGCCATGCATGCTATAACGAGTTCAAAAGGTCAAAAGTCGCATACATATCAGAACCAACAGGAGGAAGACTTGTGAAACCCGGACAAATGACAACAAGAAAATGCAAAAGTTAAAACACAAGGCCAGACTGAAATCTGACAACGCACCTTGGCGATATGCCACTGCATCCGATTCGACACCATCCACCGCTCCCACAAGGGCGACCAGTACCGCTCACCCAGCCCATGTTTCCCCTCATCATACACCGTCGCATACGAAGTCCCATAATGCATCCGCGACCTCCGCGAAACCACCATACTGCCCTCCAGGTACTCCAGCCCCCTCAACACCGCACCGCGCACTACTGCCGTCCACGCATACACAGGCTGCATCACCTCAATAGACCCGTTATTAGTATGTGGCTGCAGCGCCGCTATCCCACCCCCGACATCGGCCTCGGCCTCGCGCAAAGGCCGTTCGCTATACGGCGGCGGCGGCGGCGGCGGCAGCGACGGCGGCGTGGCACTCGAAAAATGCGCCTTGAGCCGTCGGTAGAGGTGCTCGCTTTGGCCGAAGCCGCCTACGAGGATGATGCCGGATACGGTGCCGCCTTGGCTGCGGAGTCGGTCGACCTGGCCTTGCACGAGGTCGCATACTTCCTGGACGACGGGCGCGAAGATGTCTCTGATTTGGGGGGCCGTCATGATGAGGAAGCCGGAGTCGAGGCCTGCGGTTTCGTCGTCTGGGAGTCCGGGGAAGCTAGATAGGGAGGTCTTGTGTGTTAGTTGTGTGTGGATTTACGGTTTCGAGTCTTCTTTTTCCCCCTTCCGTTCATGTTTTTTTTTGTCTTCTTTTCTTCTGGTCTTTCACAACAAGTTCCTTTGTCTTTTTTTCTTTCCTTTTTCCTTGGGGAATAAGCTTCTCCATGGAGAAAACCAGCTTCGTCTCTCCTCATAGCTAAGCACTCACGGGACATGAACCTCCTGGTGCTCCTCCTCATCAAAGTTGCGCTTTACAAACTCCTCAAAATACTTGAGGCCCATCTGCCACGTCTTGGCTTTGAGAGTCTTCATCTCGTCGAAGCGCGCGTGGCCGAGCCGGTTCCGGACATGCTCTTCGAAGCGGTAGTTGAGAAACGCGCTGCCGCATAAGCCGCCTGTCCCAACGGCGGATTCTTCCACCCGCAGAGGATGCAGCGATTTGATCTTGTAGGCTATCAAGCTGTGTCCATGATGTGAGTGAGTGAGTGAGTGAGTGAGCGGGGTTTCTCAACAATGTTTTCTGATCACACAGTGTTTACAGAGGGGATCCGAATCTGTGTCCCCTGAATCAAGAGTGCCTAAAAGGCTGCAAAGGGGGGAGTTTCTTATAAGGGGTGACGCGTATTTGGGAAAATGAAACAAAAAACACCACAGAAGACAAGCACCAAAAAAAAAGTTTACGCACACACACACACAAAAAAAAAAGCATGAGAAGAGAAAGGGGAAATACCAACTCAACAGTCCCCCCCCCAGCATCACAAACAACAAAATGATCCCCCACCGCCAAACATGCCCCCATAACCTTGAGCGTATACACCGCCGCCGCCTCCGGCTCACTCACCATCCTAATCTCCCCCCTCTGTCCCATCCCCGCCCTCTCCGCTGCCAGCAACGTCCTGTGCTTGGCCGCATCACTCCACACAGCCGGACAAGTCAACACGAATTCAACCCGCGTAGACGCCATAAACGAGGCGCCATATCTCCGCGAGAGCGTCTCCATGGTGTGGCGGCGGATCTGCGTGAGATAATCGCTCACAGCGTCAACGACGGTCCGGTTCGCGCGCTTGAGTTGGGCGGCTGTGTCGAGGTGGCTGACGTAGAAGGGGAGTTTTTGGATAGGGTCTAGGAAGAGTTTGATGCAGCGAAGGCGGGGTTCTTCGGGGCGGAATTGGAAGCCCCATTTTGGTGGGGTTGGTGATGAGGATGATGATGATGATGATGATGATAATGGTGATGGTGAGTAGGAGGAGGAGGAGGAGGAGGAGAAGGATAACGATGAGGAGGGCGTCGATGAAAAGGAGGAGGAGATGGGGGCGGCGTGGACAGGACGGGCAGGATGATGAGCGGGAACATCGTAGGTAAGTTCCGTAGGGACCTTGTCTGAGGTGATGCCATTGCCGCCGGGCCAGGTCTTGATGATTTCAATGTCGTCTGGTGTGGCGGTATATACGGCTGCTACGCCGGAGAAGGTCGTCCCAAAGTCTACACCCACGATGAGGCGATCTGCGGGTTGGACTGTGACGGTCTGGTCTCGGACGGGGCCGTGGATGGCCTCGGTTGTTGAGCCGGTGCCTGGGTGATTTCGAATCGGGAGTGTGCTCATGGCGGGCATCCTGTACATCCTGTGCAACCAAGAGAGAGTCCGGCGTCGAGTATCCGGTACCAATATATATATATATTATATATATATATATGTATATTGCCTTTGTTCAGTGGTGTCCGATGCCTTGTATGTAATGTCAAGTGTCGGAGAAGAAATTCAAATATGTACCTCCAACGTTGGTCCGTCCGTCCACATCACCGCCACGGTTCGGCCCTCAAATCCTGCTTTACTTGCTCTGCCTGAGACGCCCACCCTCCACTTTGACCAATCGACTCCCAATATTCCCGACTCCCGACATTCTTTCAGCTCAGCTCTCGAGCCAACAGGCGCAGTCGGTGGCGGCGGGCGTTTTCGTCGAGTCCGTCTTGTGCAAGTCCAGAGAATTTCTTGAGCCATGCCGCATCGCATGCATGATATTACATGACATTACATGATTACAGCCCATTCATTGCTTGCATCAACTTGCGTCACCTGTAGTTGGACTGGCGTTGATCAGGCAGTACCGCAGTATGTACAGTAGGTAGTCCGGCTAAGGCCATCAACACATCAGCACAACACGACGTACACAACTACATACCCAACGAAGCTTTGCATCAAGAGAAGAGTGTCACAAGTTAAAACGGTTACTGCCCAAAAGTGGCCAATTAAGTGGTATTATCGTGCTCTCCCTCACCCCCCAGCACGCGGTCCAGCGAAGTAGTCTAAGTACATACATGACCCCATCCCCCTGCCCCGAAAATGCGCATGCATACCTGCTGCAGAATAAATTCCCAAGCCCAAGACAATCTTGGTGTATAAAAGAGTGTAAGAAGACAAAGGAGAGATAAAAAGTTGGGTGTAAGAGTCAGCGAGAAGGCGCCTATTGCACTTGTGGTTATTGCATACATTTGCAAAAACCACAGCACGTCAGCTATACAACCTCCTCCTCCCTCTTCTTCGCATCAGCCACGTAAAAAGCACCCTCTACTTTCCCGTACCCAACGCCACCCAATCCAATACTCCCGCAGAAAGTGCTACTGCCAGACAAAGGACAGACTAGCAGCAGCGAGAAGGTAATATAAAAGAATACAAGTGTAGAAATGAAAAAGACAATAAAACACTGACAAAGAAAAGAATGGTGCGTGATTCGAAAACATTGGCTGCCTGCACGCTAGCTGCGCGAGAGACGAAGTCTCGAACCGCCCTCTCAAGTCTATAAGGGGTATTTGGTGCCCAGACCGCTTTATATAGAAACCCCACCCAAAACTACAAGAAATGAATGAAAATCAAAGTCTCCAACGAGAAAAAAAAAGGTGCGACTCCTATTGGCGAAGTTCTGCAGCCGGCTATGTTGCGCGCAATGACCCATAAATAATGAATGGCCGAGAACTCGACTGTTTTGGAGTCTCGGCTCATCGTGAAAGACAAAATATAGCAAACGAAGACCCAGATTTTGATGGATCACGATGGATGTATATCAAACCCAAGCGACGCGTGAGAAAAAAAAAGAAGATAAAAGGACAATTAAATGGTGGATATAACTCGAATGTTGAAAATGCTTCGCCAGATACCACTTAACGCCGTGTGAAAATGCGAGGGAAACCACCCACACCACTTTTTGCTTTGCTGTTTTTCTCAATCTTCTTTTTCAAAGGGAGGCTATTGCTGTTTTTGGACGTCCGCAGTCCGGTACGCCAAACGAAATCACACCTGGTCGAGATCGTGTAAATGATTAGAATCGGCTTCCCGCGGCCCAAATACTCGCCGAAGCTGAGGCTCCCCATTCGCTGCCCTCGTATGGAGGCGTCGGCCATTTGTACTGGGTCTCTGGCTTCTTGTTCCATTCTAGAGGCTTGGGAGTCAGTGCTTCATGGCTGTCGCTATACAGGATTTGGCTGCCGTTGGCTGACGGAGACGGACTCGGATATGGTTGCGGGTTCGTGAACCCAATGTTGCTGACCGACTGTCGCAAAGGTTTCGATGTCGAGGGCCCGTCCATGTCTCGCATAGCGCGCCGAGCAGATGTCAGAGCCTCATCGAGAAGCTCTTCTTCTTCATTTGGCACCTCATACTGCTGCACGCCTTGGGCTGCTTGAGCGCGTCGGGTGCGGCTCGAGATGGGCCCACCACGTGCGACAGCCATCAAGTTATCAACCGATCTGGCTTGATGTTGTGGAAGAGAATGATGTCGTTTTAATTTGCTGTTGGCGTTGGCCTGATGACTTGGAGGTAGAGCAGCTGATCGTGATGAGTCCAGGTTGCCCTGAACATCGCGAAGGGCTTTGTCCAAGGACTCGTATACCTCGCTTCTGGGAATCGGACCGCCCTGTTGGTCGACAACCAAGGACGATCTGTTGCTGGCCCAAGGCCCACAGCCAATTCGAGCATCCATTTCTTCGTACGCAGGCGATACCGGTGTCTGGTGACGCCCGGAGAACCGTCTCGCCCGTTTCCGCAGATGAGAGAAGAAGCTTTCCTTCTGTCCGCCGGGAGGGGAAGCCAGACCAGTCTCGCCATTGAGAGCGCGTTCGGCCTGCAGACGGTGCATCTCAGTGTAGTTGTTGGTGCTGGAAGCGACTGACAGCTGGCGGCCAAGCTTTCTGGTCTTCTCTTGCAACTTGGCGTCGAGCTGACCGTGACTGGCCTTGGCAGTCACCGCATCCGACAGCGGAGAGATGGGCCGGATCGTGGGAAGAATGGGCATGGGTGCCGCATTCGACGTTCCGTTCGCCCATGTGCTGCGCTTGACGGTAGAAGCCCGGACTTTGACGTTCGACACCTCACCCTTGGAGACGCTGGGAGCGTCCGGCGACCGCCTGGATGGGTAGACATCTTTGAGACCAAAGAGCTCCGAGACGTCGCCGCGTCCGAGCATGGGCCGGAACCATGAGGGCTTCGGGTGAATGTGGTGCAAACTGGCCGACTCCCGAATTCCACGTCCAAGGTCCGACTGCTTCCTTCCCAAAAGTCTATATGCTGATGATTTGGGTCGGGTCGGATCCACAGCGCCCTGGAAATATTCATGCTGCAGGGCTTGAGAAGACGTGGGGCGGTTCTTGGGATCCCACATCAAGCACCAGGTGACGAAATGACTTAGCGAAGCTGGCCATTGAGGTGCTTGAAGAAAGGTATCAATGGCATGTGGTGCCATCTTGGGGAAGGAGAAGCCCAGCTTGCTGGCCAGACGGATTCCTTCCCGCCAGTCCCCTCCACCGACACGCGCGCCGGCCTTGTTATACCAGTTGCCAGGGCTGCCCATGACTTCGCATACCCGCCAGACTTGGTCCACTTCGTTTCCTCCTGGGAAGAGCGGCTTCAGAGTGGCAATTTCGACGGCCATGGCACCGACGGCCCAAATGTCGACAGGAGCTGAATACTCTCCCGCACGCAGAAGAACTTCGGGAGCACGGTACCATCTTGTTGATACATAGGTCGTGTAGGGAAGCTTGGAGTGCGTCTCGCGGGCCAAGCCAAAATCGGCCAGCTTGACTGTGTAAGTGGGGGGCGTCGGCGGCGGCGTGACGAGTGACGAGTATCTTCGAAACGAGTTGGATACTTCGTGATGGGATGTGGTGGACACGAGAATGTTTTCGGGCTTGATGTCGCGATGGAAAAAGTGATGCGAGTGAATGTGCTCCAAACCAAGCATGATCTGGAACAAGATGCTCTTCACACTCGAGTTGTCCAGGCATTTGTGATCCCTAGCCTTCATTAATTGGTACAAGTTGCCCTCCATGTACTCCATGCAAACGTGCAGCTTCTTGCTGTAGGGATCCAGGAAAATATCGAGAGCCGGGACCAGGTGAGCGTGGTTGGGTATCGTCCTCAAAAATACGACCTCGCGCAACTCGAGGCATGGTTGCAACGAGTCGAACGTCTTTTTCATGGATTTGATAGCCACCTGTAAAGCCGCACAAGTTAGTCAGGAAAATGGAGAGACTGAGGGGATTTCAAGCGTGTCGTTGGCGCGGCATTCACTACATGACGTGATGACGTACCACTGAGCCACGGCGAGCGATGTTGGCACCAGCACTTCTGACACGGGCCAGAACCACGCTCCCGAAGCTTCCGTCTCCGATTTCCTTGAGCACTTCAAACCGGTCCTCAAGAGCCATTTGGCCCTGTGATGAGGTGCGATTCGCTACATCGGTGACGACGGTCATTGTGTCGGTTGGCGATTTGCAACAAGGTAAATTCGAGGCCTTGGAGGAAGAAGCGAGCCGTTGAGGACAGTCGATATAAATGAGCCTGCCCAAATAACCGTTGAATGCAAGATTGGCCGAATGGAGGACAAGAGCATCAACCCTTCTCTGACGCACGGCCGAACTAGGCCAGTTCAGACAAGAGAAGAGGCAAAGCTCTCAGGCGGAGCTCTCAGTGACTTGTTCGGGGCATGCAGAGTGGGAGGAAGGCGTTCGATATCGAGTTGCCCAAGGCAGGATACGTTGGTGGATTAGGTAGTACTGCAGTCTGCAACACAGAGCGGCCTTGGCGGCTCGCACGGCGGGTGGGTACTGAGTATGTTGTATGGTAAGGAAATGTTTCGTGTCGGAGTGGCTGCCGTCGAGGGATGCAGGATGCAAGATGCAAGTGAGCCAAGAATCGCTGAACGGGCAGATACTTGAGCGGAAAGGAGTGACTGAGAGCGAGCGTGGGAATGACGGCAGTGGAGAGTTGGAACTCAGAAGAGTGAGATGTGAGGGTGTGACTGTGTGACTGTGAGGGTGTGAGGGTGCAAGAGTGCGAGACCGTCCCGCGAAAAGGAGAGCTCTTTCCACCGACCGACTGGGGGGGGGCCAAAAGGGACTCAGGGAGCTTGAGCCTTGAACCGCGCCTCTCTTTGCGGAAGGGGTCCAGGAGGACGCGCTAGTGCCTCCGAGCGATGCCAAAGAAGAAAAAAGCCTGCTTCTTTTTTTGGATTGGCGAATTTCGTTTTGTACGGAGTAATGTTTTCCTGACGATCGATCTCCTTTGGTCTCTTTTAATATCCAGCTCTTTTCTTCTCGTCTCGTCTCGTCTCGTTGTTCCTCTCTTCTGCTCCTTTCCTTATCGGTCTTCGGGCGTGTTATACGGGGGCACCAACGTCAAGACCAACGTCAAGATTGGAGAAAGGCAGAGCCGAACAGAGCTGGGCCTAAGAATGCAGCTCAAAACGCGAATGAGGATTACGGAAGTATGAGGGAGGATGGTTTGTGCAATGGCAGGCGGAAGAGGAGAAAAGGAAAATGGTCCCAGAGGCCGTCGGGATGAGCAGCCGGTACCGAGTAGCGAACGGGCGATGAGCCGGAGCGCTGGATTTTGCGCGTGCGGGTGGCGGCGAGAATGTCTGGGCAGTGGGAACTACGAATTGTAGTCACAGGTACCAATGTATGTACTCTGTACTCCCGGAGTCCGTAGGTACCTAAGTACTCTGCAACATTGTGAACATTTCAACTCGAATCACCTGGCATTCCGAATTCGCCTCGAGAACCACACCGTACGCTAACAGAGCCAAACAGGGGCCACCAATGGGACAACGGCAGCGGGCAGGGCTTGCAAAGGCGGAGTTGCTCATTGAAACCCAGGGGCCACGGCTTTGTATGTACATAGTATGTACTCTGCGGCTACTCGAGCGGTACCGTCCTTGGCCGCCTAGGGGCCCTTGAGCCTCTCTCTCCCGGTTCGGCAGGTGATACAAGCCGCGCTGTGCTCCCCGCTGTGCCTCCAAGAAGTAGCCCCTGTTGGGTAGCCGCCCACCGCTACGCTAGCCGACGCCGGTAAAGTAGGCCAAGTACTGCTTAGGTACTCCGTAGTCCGTACCGTGTGATGCCTCCCGCTGCCGCACCAAACACCAAACACCAGTTCGCAGTTCCGCAATCCGCATCGACTAATGAACAGCCAACCGAGGGGCGATAGCGGATGCGATTAGGGGGCTACTATTGAATCGCACTGATCGAAGTTGCAAGCTCCTGGACTCCTGGCGGCCCGTCTCCGCGCCGCGTTGGTCTCGACTCCCCGCGCTGTCTACGATGGCCTCCTCCGTTGGCAATTCCGTTGGCCACAATGTCTCTTGGCTCGTTCGTTTCCATTCATCAGAGCTGCATCGGAAATCACCGATTTTCCGTTGTGCGGCTGAATACTCACCGATGGCATTCTGGAATGATTATGCGGTGTGTTATAACAGATTTCCCAGGGTCACCGTGGCCAACATTCCGTAAATGAGATGGGACGAGCGGCCGACCCGGCCACGGCCACGATGCATGTACATATTGACGGGAATAATGACACTCGGCACGACGTAGAACGACTGGACCCTGAACCCAATCTTATAATTACCCATCTCACACTCAGTGTCAGGAGCTTTTTAATGATTCTCCTCCTACTAATGCGCGGGATTATACGGAGTAATCAGATGACCACATGTCATCCGTCACGTCGCGTACCTCTATGTATTACAAGTGCAATTGAATGCGCTTCGGGGCGAAGGAAGAACTCGTACCTACATGTAACATACTCTATACTCCGTACTTGTATAAATTTACAACTTTACAAGCATACAATTTGCCGTGCAGGTTGGCCCGTGAGTCCGTGACGGTGAGATACGGTACCGGTAAACGGCCGGGGTTGGTCCCAGACTCCCAAGACTCCCAATGTGTCTACGGAGTAATAAAAGGAGGGCAGCGGAATAGGCTGCGCAAACGGCATCGTGTCAACAACTCCCAATCACTTGGCCAACCACGTATCTGTCGCTTCAAGGCTTGTCGACCGCTTGTAAACAGCTTGCTTTATGCTTCATGACATCCTGACGTCAAACGCATGCAAACTTGTTACCTTTGGCTAGGTATAGCACTCCATGACAGTGAATCAGTGATGGCACCGACGAGATAAGACACCTCAGTGCGCCGCCCGGACCGAACCAACTGGATCAGGCCTGCCTTCAATCAATGATGCCAGTGGCCACTGGCCACTGCCGGAGCTGCTGCAGCTGCAGGTCTTGTCTGCAAGTTCTGCATGGCCTGCATGGTTGTCTTCGTGGTTTGTGGCCCCGCTGCCCCAAAAGCTGGGAAAAAATCGTGCACTACGCGACGCGACCCCACTCCCCTGTGGGTTCCTGCAACACGTTGCCGAAAAGTTGTGCTATGTACAGCCTACGTACCTCTACCGTAGTTAAAAAGAGCGGCTGCCAGCGGCTATCACAGGTATGCTGTAACCTTTTCGTGAATCATCGGCGGATGAGGGCGAGGATAAATGACGACTGGGAACCTCGTGACCCGACGACCGATGAGCAAAGAAAAAGGAAAAGAAGAGGAAGAAAAGGAGGCAGTGGAGTCTCGGCAGGGATGAATGAATTTCATGGAAGGAAGGAAGCCCCCAAAAGCCAAGCACAATCTCGCCAGTGGAGTTCCGGGGCGGCCCAGGAACTTGACCCTGACAGGGATGGCATTGGCCGCTTAAATTGGCCCAATTTCCGATTTGCGCTTTTTCGCCCGTCTCAAGAGAAGAAAAATAAACGGAGAAGGGAGAAGCAGACGGAGACGAGAACGGGTTACGGAAGACGAGGATTTCCATAGCTTCTTTTGCCGCGGCAGTGCTGCAAATCGGTCCTTCGACTTCGGACTCACACTTCGTGAGCATCGTCATTGTCCGTGTTCGAACTTCGGCATGGCTAAGGCCGTTGCTGCAGCAGCCAACTCGGGCAGAGCAGTGCATCGTGGAGACGCGTTGGAACCACCTTCGCCCATTCAGGATGAGATGGGCGATGGGATGACGATGCGATCGTTTGTCTCCCGCAATATCACGCGGCCTTCAACCTAAATTGGGCTCGAGTTGACAGCTCACCACAGCTGACCAACACGTCACCACGTCACCAGTGAGTCGTAACCACTGACCACGTCGCATCATGGCACCAAACAGCACAAGTCACGGGACATGCCATCGAATTCACAGGGTTGTTGGCGTTGCTGCCGGCAGCTGCTGTCCTCCATCTGTCATACCTATCATATCTTGCAAGCCGGAACGCCGCCTCCTCGTTCGCTTTTTTTGCCAAGCTCGCCTTCGCTGATGCACCATGTACTCCGTATATATGTAGATATGTATGTATGGGTGAATCCCAACTCCCAAGCCGCCTGATTGCGCCCTTCCAGCGTTGCACTCGATCCCCCTCATAGCCACATGGGCCCTCATTGCTCCAATGCCGTGAGAATGCGAGACGACGCCCATGGCCGTCGCCACAAAACCGAAACAGGCCGTCAGGATGACCAGAGCCCACTGCCCAGAGACTCGAGACTCCTAGGTCCATTCAGAGGCTGTGCATACGAAATAGTGCGGCCAGACCCATGATGGCGCCTTCGACGCGCCAGCTGCGCAGCGGGTCAAACTCGGTTCAAGTTTGGCGTACATACATAACTGTTCACTTGTCTTCAGTTGTTCATCGTCATCCAGCTGCTGTAGGCAAACTGGCGTTGTATGAAACTTGTAAGTTGTAACTTGTCAGGCCCCAAGAGTCCCCGCTGTCGAGTCATCGATCGCAATGACCTGACAGAAGGGGGCTGTGGATGTGGATATGGCCTCGTTTGCCCAAGTCTCCCAACGTGCTGCTTGCGCGTCCCACGCGTCCCAGTTGTCCCATTGATACGAGTCCAGTACGTGAAACGCAGTGGGCATTCTCTATTATGCAGCAGTCGCCATCTTCGTGCCCAACTTGTGAACAGGAACTCGGAGAACCCCGTGCTGTGCAGCGCATGTTTCATGGATAATGGACACAAAGGCCTCGAGACAGTAGGTAGACTTTTGAGAGCAGCAAGAGAGTCAGAGACTCAGGACTCAGGAGTCACGCCCAGCAAAAGGGGCTGGTTCTTCGATGAAGCAAGCTCGTCATTGGGTCTACGGCCCAGACGGCCCCGCAAACTTCTTATCCGGGACAAGCGCACACTGTGTGTTTGAGAGATCTCTGTCACGACTTCACCTGTAGCTTGTGTGTCTATATTTGGGTGTGGATGACTCAACTGTTCAAGAAGAACGAGCACGAAACGATGGCGGACGAAAAGGGAAAAGAAAGGGAAAACAGCAGAAACCTGCTCCGTAACTACCTACTCTGTGAGTCCGTATGAGGAAGCATCCTCTGCTTCCGCTCAGGTACTGTAAATTGTACGGAGTAATCCATTACAAATCCAGCCCACAGACCGCGCTCATCGGCAGCGAGACTATTTACTTTTTTCCGAAAAGAGACACAAACACAATCTTTTCTTAGTGATTTGCTTTCTTTTGGCTATTGTTCACGTCTTGTCTCCCCCGTGTTTGTCGTACTGATACGGAGTACTCCGCAGTCCCGAAAAGCAAAAAGATGCGTGCGTGAATTGTGTGTACGGAGTCACGGACTACGGAGTACATACTCCGTACATACATATCATATGTATGTACCTACTTTACATCATTATGATGCCGTACCAGAACACGACGAGCGCTTTGGGCGCCAACATACGGTCATACCTACCCGCCTCAACTAGGTATGCCGCCAGATGTGGCGCGTAATGCGATGCAAAGCGCGTCAAGACTCAAGTTCCCTTATGCGGGGGGGGGGGGCATTCCTGAATAACACAGACCGCGCTGTGAGCCAGCTCGCGTTTCTTTTCCTGCCTCAAGGTGTATGTACGGAGTATGTATCTCAGATCTGCGTTTCAGGCGACATGTCGAGGAGTCGTCATTTACACGCTGTAAGGGAAGCTATATACGGCGGGGACATCTTACCAGTTCTGTGCAGTGTGATCATTGATGTATGGACATTGGAGGCATGTATATATATATGTGCAATATATTGTATACGCCAATGTGACCCAATCCCTCAGTCGGGTCTTTGTCTTCCTTCGCGCTTCATGTATATGATGAATATGATCGTGCAGCCCGGCAAAGTCGCGGACCAGAAACTCGTTCACGTTCCAGCGTCGCAGCCACGGGGTCACCACACGCGCTTATTATTGGGCAGGAACGCGTTGTCCAAACTTTGTTTCTTGTTCGAGAACTCGAAAGTCGAGACGCACGAAACAGGAACAACTTAATTACATCATACATGGTAGGTATCACAAGGCGGCTCTGGTCTGACCACGAGCACGCGAAACAGAGCCCTACCATCAAGTCGGCGTGCGCCAACATTACTTATCTATCTGATTGGAATGCCAAAGATGAAAATCGTTCATCTCACATCACTGACCAGTGACCAGTGACCACCCAGGCCGGCCAGGACGGAGCATTGAGCAACATCAAGCATGAAGAACAACAACGCGCGTTTAGCTAGGTAAATTAGACGCCTTATCGGCGCAGCAACAAACGGTAGACCCGATGTCCAAAATAGTCCGCCATTTGCCTTTGGAGCCTAGTACCTACTCCGTACACTCGTCATAGACGAACATCCCGCCATCGATGATCGAGCACATTCAGAATCGTCACCATTCTCCTCATACCCGGAACCCCCGCACAATTTCACCTCAATGAACACGGGGAGAGGGGGTTGCTATGGCTTCATCGCTTTGATGATCATGCATCGCGATTCGCAGCCCTCCCCCAGCCTCCCGAATCCCCCCCTTTTACCTACCCGTCTCCATGTAATCCACAAGTGAGTTGTAACAATGGCATTGGCAGCCAGACAAACACGTCCGGGGAAAAACCTAGACTCCCCCCAGCTTGCCCTTGCATCATGCATCGTGCATCGTGCATCTTGGCTTGCAGCACCTGCAGGAGGGTACATACGACCAACCAGCGCGCGCTAATGCTAATGCGCAAAGGTGATGCATGTGTGATGTCCGCGCGTGAAAGTTGTTTCAGTGGGCTCTTCTTGCGTGACGCGTTTGAACTCCGGGGGGGGACGGCATTGTGCGCATGCTGTTCCTTGGTCAACGCCGAGTCATCAAACGTGCAGTTCATCGCCAGATACCGAATCACAGGGCGCAAGTTGCAACACTTCGTTATGCAAGTTTGGCATGTGAGATTCGAGACAAGGTTGGTAGCGAGGGCAATTTTGAACAATTTTGTTCCTTGGTTTGGCGAAGTGCTCATGGACATGGACTCAAGTCTCAAGCTTTCAACGGCTTCTCCAGTCTGTGCTTCATTCGATCAAGCTTAGCACTTGGTCATGGCGGGTTTTGCATTTCAAGCAGACTGGTTAGTACTTGATAGCAAGCTTAGGGTTATGTATTCAGTTCCTTTGTCCGGTGAAGACTCCGGCAAACTGACCCAGGTAGTTATCTTGCCAATTAGCAAGTAACGCATCCTATGCGGAACAAGGCGATGGCAAAATGCCAATCTCCAGTCTGTATCCCTCATCCGATAATGTTTGCACTTGGTCAGCTTTGTTGTGCTACTTTGCTGTGTGACCGAGGAACTGCATGCATCTCATCACGCCAAATACCAGGCCGTGTCACGCTTGAGCCGTGATGGGATGAGTTACCTGAACTTTCTCAAGGTATCGGTATTGTCATGGCTTCCATTGATACATCAGATACTTGCACTGATATGACGCCACCAATTATATGACTGTGATCAATCGATTATGAGATTGTAAGAATCTTGAAATCTTCTGCTCATTGTGTCTACCAAGCGTAACGATCAGAGGTTTCCGCTGTGCCAAATTCAGGCGACGCTGACTATCCACGACGAAATTCCATATGTCGCGTAGATGAATAGCGAATACAAGAGTACCTTACCAGGAGTCAGGACCCAAACTATTAGCTGCTGTCTCGGCAGTCACTCCTCCAAGCTCAAATAACAGAGTATTCCGATGCGTTGTGATTGATAAGATACCGCTGACTGTCCAGACCAAAATTTGTAAATCGTCTAGACAGCTAATTTATAATCCCCTCATCCGGTCGGTACTACAGGTATCATTGATCAAAGTTAGAATAAGGCATTCGAAGGTATGAGCCCCTCGTTCGAACATGTTCCAACACTTACCCTGGGAGCCTTGTGCCAGCCACCCTTCCTCTTCGCAGCAGGCTCGTCTCTCCGGTCTTCGCCCCTGCTGGCAGTGTTCGTGGTAGAGCTAGTGCATACTGACGAGGTACTTGGATCTGTGAGCAACTTTACAGCATCATGGCGCTGGCCAGAGCCGTCCCAGGCATTGAAGGTGACCTCTTCTCGCCCCTCTCTCATCGTGGTAGCAGTAGATATACTTGCGGGATCTCTTCGGAACATCGAACGTCCCCGAGAGCTGCCCAGCGAGGGGCCTTGACCGGGAGAGATTTGTCGCACGAGCGCTTGTAAATGGGGCGGAAGGTCATCAGTTACAGGCATCAACCTTGATGAAGTCACTGTGTCATCGCTATCGGACTCGTTTCGGGACGAGATGTAGGATGCCGAGCTTGAATGTCTTTCGCTTTTGATGGTCGAGTCTAACATCCTTGCGTGGTTGATCTTTCGAAACTCGTTGCTGTCTTCTGTTTCTGCGTCGGATTCCGAAAATGACTGTTGTTGGCTCTTCGCGGAGGACATGACGGCCTGTATAATATGCGGAGGAAGGGAACAGGTATCAGTAACGGAGCCCTTGGTCGAGCCTGATGGCCGAGAACTTTCATCACGAATGCCCATGGCAGCGAACGAAGTGATAGGAGCCTGGCGAGAGTAGTCAGTACTCATGGCGGAACAGTAACAGTGACACACACACACACGCACCGAGAGAGAGTGGGAAGGATGAAAAGAGAAACCTTACTTGAGGCAGAGTATTGGAAGGAAAGAAGTCGTCGGGCATGTGCGGAATCGTTCCTTGTCGAATGTCTTCTTCCTCTTCATGCGTAACATTCCCGGTCTCAAGCGGCGCCGGCACCACCCCCGGCTCCTGTGTTTCGGTCCACGCCGTGCATCGTTTGCACATCTATTATCGTGATTGTACGTCGTTGTCAGGAACATACCTATTCTGAGGGCCACGCACACAAAACTCACCGAATCTTCAGACTTGCGCATCGTCTTACTGAAATCCGTATAAGGCTTGTCAAGCTGGCACAACGCACAACGGAGCTCTGTCAAGGTGCCTGCGGAATGCTCCTGGCAGGTCATGCCCGAGTTTTCGGCATTCACGGTGCCCCTTTCACTGATTTGACGTTCCAGAAGACGTTGCTGGGTCGCGGAGAAGGCCTGAATGGGCTTCCATTCTCCGCCGACTTTGCATCGATACCGGATGGGTAAGGAGGCTTGGGAGACTCTGAAGCCCAGAGGTCAGTTCGAAGGACTGCAAACGAAAAATAAGAAGAAAACTTGACGATCGAACCTGGCATTTCCTCGCTTGCGAGGCATACTGAAAGTCCTCGACACGTGCGGAGCCGCGGGAATGGTGGTGTTCTTCCAGGAATTTTGAGTCGAGGGAGTAGACCAGTCGAGAGGGAGGTGCTGCAAAATAGTGCCGTACTGTTCTTGTTGCAAAGTGGAAAGGACGACTGGGTGTTTGAAACGTTAACAAAGCGTGTGGATTCTCGGAGGAACGTAAGAGAGCAACAATAATGGCATTGACAGGTGGCAGCACTCAGCATACACCATCAGATGGCACTATGCAACTGACAAACAGTGTCTGGCAGCTTTTGGCGTGCTGATCAACAAAGGTGCTTGATTCATGATGCAAGTCAAGCCTGTTTCTCTACTTTGATGCAAATATCCATATTGTGTCACCGTCCCGTTTTTCACACCATCCCATTGTTAAGATTCAACCCAACGCAGCGTAAAACATCATTACCTCAAAATTTTCAGCCCAAAACGCGTCCCTCGCTTATTGTACCCAATTGTTGTGTGTTCTGTCCGCTGTCTGGCATGCCTTCCTAACTCGGTACCTGTACATACCAAGGTTTTCATGATGAACAGCAGAAGAGCCCGATGTACCCCGTCGTCCAATGCATACCACCACAGGCCTGAAGCATGCCAATGACTCAATGATCTGGCCAGCTTGTCAGGATTTTCTGGTTTATGAAAACAGAAAAGTCAAATGTAGCATTAATTGGAACCGTGTAATGACCAAAATGCTCCGTGTTCACTTGACATTATCCAAGATGATTTTCTTCTTCTCTCTCACAGCTCGTGAGCTTTTTGACCGTGCAAGGATCCGCTCGGCAGAGCATTCACCACCGTTTCGGCGTCACCCACTTGTCTTCGCTCAGTCACCTCTCGTGGGAAGGCCTTGAGGCGTTTGCGGAAAAGAAGCGATGGAGACGATGACGCGGTGGCGCTTAATTGCTATTGCAGAGGTTCTAGCGACGATGATAGACGATTGAGATGCAGATACACATCGGTTCCATAGCTAAAAACGAAAGAGTTAGCTCTCGCTATCAACTAGAGAGGAATGCGACAAAGAGACTCACCCTTCCATACTAATCAACTTCAGATCACCGCCAAAGTATCTTGCATACAGGCGAGAGATGGGTAGTCCGTAGCCGAATCCGGCCATGGGTGCCTTGAAATCGCTCTTATCAAAGTCAGGGTCCAAGTTAGGGATACGGTCGACAGTTGTGTACATGTACGTCCAAACCAGAGGTATGGCGCTTCGCGGGATACCGCCGCCCTCATCAGAGACCTTGATGGTGATGTCCTCCTTGCCTTCGGCTACAATGACCTTTGTGACGGGAAACTCTTGCTTCTCCATCCCGTGCGTCTCCACCACAGCGCGCAGAGAATTCTTGAGAGTCTCGAAAAGCATGTGAGACAAGTGTCCGGGAACATACATGAAATCGAGGTTGGGGTTGCAGACGAGCTGTATTCGGGGTGCTTCAAACAAGCCATAATGATCCTCACAGACAAATCTGGCATTCTCTATAGCTTCTTGCGCAAGGTCCTTGACATTGGTCTTGGTGCAAATGACACCAACGTATGTTGGATCGCGGTGGTGACTCTGGTCTGTAAGGGCAATGTGTTGTCCAATGAGCATTCTGATGCCGATTCGGGACATATAGAAGCGGTCGAGGAAGGATTGTATCGTGCCGTCAATCTGCATCCGCTGGCGGCGGCGTTTGTATTCCAGGATACCTTGCGCCATGGTCGTCACAACTCCATCGTGTCTTCGTTTGATGGTGTGAAGGGTCTCGGCGAATCTTTGATTGTAAAGTTGGAGCTCAGCGGGCCAGTCCGCCGTGTCATCGACGGTGGCAAAGTATCTCCTCGCCAATGTTTTTGGTTTGCCATTGCCGTTGGAATTGTGTAAGCCGCCCCAGCCCGAAGGTTCACCTTCGTCGATGGATGGGTTTGGTGTCGCTTCTGACAGCCGCTGCACAATCCGGCCATTGGCTTTGGCAGGCCTCATCAAGCGATTACGGACGTCTTTGCTCAAGTCTGGTCGAGGCAGCTGTGTGATTTCCTGTAGCAAGCGTTAGCGACTTCTCCATCCTCACCTCGGTGGATCCTGCATGACGCTGCCCCAGTACGATAGTCCTATGATGGCGATGATGATGAAGTATCAGAGTAGGCACATACCTCGAACGATTGAGCATACCAATCCTTCACCTTCATGACGGACGGCATCTCATTCAACCCATCGGGCAACTCATCCAGCTCTTGTACGCGATGCGCCAGACGGATCGGGAGCTCCTCGGCTAGGAATTGCGAGGCGCGGAAGAGAGTGCCTATGACGACACGCACGGTCAGGCACGTTGCCGGGCATCTTTGTATCAATTGCGCAAGAACACACCTGTTGATGGTTTATCACCAAATTGAACCATCTGCCGCAAGCTGACGCCAGTGGCAGGAAAATTGGCGTAATGCCGGATGGTGTCCATCAGCCTCTCTGACGACTTCCACGACATGGTGGACGGAAGGGAGAGGCGGGCAGCTGCAGAACGGACAATGGGCCTGATGTGGTCGATATGCGTGACTTTGCAAGTGAGACAGCTGAGCCAAGGCAAGATTCACAATGAAAATATACAGCCCAACTTGAAGGGGTGCAAACAGCCAAGACGATGGTCAATGAGAGCAAAGAGAATGTATGGTCGTCACTTGCGATGCGGCCGGTCGCAAGGACGGCGGTAGAAGTCGGTGGGGCGGGGTGCCTCTGAGTCAACGAGCAGCCGTGCTTAGCATGAGGCAGCTGAAGCCGTTGAGAGCAGCAAAGTAGCACTGCGGTGCTCTGTAGAGGTTTTGTAATCAGGTGTCTAACTACGTCGTACCTGAAGACGCTACGGACAGGTATGTAATAATTCAAAATCAAAGCCGAGGCCCGGTAAGCGCATGTAAAAGAGCTGGAGACAGAGCCGACACACTTGTCCGCTCCGCCAAGAAGCCGGGCCACGGAGCTCCGCGTACAGAGACAGCGCGTCGGCAACACGTTCAGCATGGATGGGAATCCGCTTTCTTCGTCATGGTTACTCGACTCCTCGAGTCTCGTGCACAGACGCCCCGAGTGCGGGATGCGGGATGTGGGACGCGGGTGCATCAGATAGAGCCTCAGATAGAGCCTCAGAGAGGTACCTATACATACCTATATGTACTGCAGAGGAATCGAGGATGGACTCGATTCTCGAATGGCGATTGCATGCACAAGTTGTGGCCAGCCAGTCTGCGCTGGACAAGTTGAATTATCATATCATGCTGATGCGATTCAGCAGCAGTCGCTGCGCGGTCCATTGTGTAACTTGAGTCAACTCAATCACGTACCACGCAACGGGACAATCCTCGTTTCATGTCACTGGTATCGAGACTGCTAACTGGTCACTGGAACTCGATGGCTAACAACTTGGGCCGAACCACATATTGGAACTTTGGAAGCATAACATGATCAGGAGACAATCAGGAGGAACACTGCGTTCTTGATCCGTAGTACGTACCTGTGCCGCTGTGCGCAGGTCGGGATGCAGCGGTTCCGAGTTGCAGGTTCCGAGTGCAATTCCTCTCCGCCAATCATGGAGCCAGTCACATGTTTCTCCACTGCGATCCACGTGCCGCAACCGTTTCTCGTAGCGCAATTCGTCAGTACAGATTTGGGGTGGAGCTGAGCCTCCAGCTTGTCGCCCACAATTAAGTCGCGTCAGCGCGGGACAAATCAGACAACAACATTACAAGTTGCAATTTGCAAGTCGCACACAACGGCAAAGCAACCACTTCGGTCCGCTTCCACAACTCCGCGACTGAGCCCTCGGCGTCATCGGCTTAGCTCGGTTCTCAACGTCTTGACTCTTTGAGTCTTGTCAAACGGTAAACCTCATCTTTCGTACAGCTGCGGATCCTATTTCCTCCAGGGTAGCCTCCGCCACGAGACCCATGCGGTAGTTGCCGACCCTAGTGCCGACACCAATACCGAATTTGGTCGCGAACCCCTGGGCGCTCTGAAGTCGGTGAGCCTTTGCCAGCTGTTTACCAGCTGTTACAGTTTGTTTCAAATTGTCTGCCATTTGCCTGCGAACGAGGTGACTGCGGTCAGCGGTCAGCCGGGGTGGTTCCTTTCTTGCTGTCTCCAAAGTCCAAACCGACCTCTCGCTTGCGACGCGACTCAACGGCCCATCTGGAGAACCGCCACGAGTCACGACCAAATGACTGGGTAGCGCAGACGTTGATGCGTTGCACCACCGGCGCGGATAACGAAAAATACTTTCGACGAGAAGCGGTCGGCTCGAATCTCGAACAAATAACTCTATACAACACCGAGGCAGATTTACCGAGACATCCGAGCCTAACGATCAACATTTGCACTTTCTGTGCCCAGGATGGGACACGCTGAGGAGCGCATCGCCTCGCAGCAGGCCGCCTCGTCCAATAACCAGCAGAGTCAAGTCGGTAGCCCGACACCGGATCGTCGAAGCACAGGAAGCACATATAGTCGTAGTCGCAGTAGCGATGATGGCATATGCAGTCACTGCAGCAGTACCATCAATAGCAGGTCTCAAAATTCCCGAACCAGCCAACCCACCTCTCCTCGACTGCTCAGCAGGACGCCTAGCGACAAAGGCGAAGAATTTGTGGATGGGCGACTGTATACCCCGCCGCGATGGACGAACCCGGGCCTGGCCTCCAGCATACCTTACTCCCGTTCCGTAGGATCCAGCATAAGCCCTTTGCGACGGGAACTATCGCATTCGACGCCCCCCGAGGGCCTCGATGCCGTTACTTCTCGCGCGGCAAGACACGACATTGCCAGACGGCTTACCCAACTCGCGCGGCGCCTGGCCTGTGATGAACCCAACAGTACAAACGACGTAATGCTAGGCAATCAGCTCGAGCAACTGGAGAAGGTAGTCTGGGCATCGCCGAGTCCCGAGCCCAAAAGGCACCAATGTCAACCCAGCTTCGAGAGCCCGCTTCGTAGCGATGCCGGATCGTCATTTGGGTCGCCAGTCTCATCGCTCTTCAAATCGAGGTTCTCTGACCTGTCGGCATCACTCCAGAGAGAGCGCGAGGCAGAGAAGCAGCTGGAGGACGATGAACCGCCGCCAAAGAGGGGGATGAGTGATAAGCAGGCCAAAAAGGTGATTGCAGAGATGGGCAAGCTCAACGATGAGCTATCGGCCGTGGTGAACAACCTTAAAGCTCGCCAAGAAGAGTCCGAGGTAGGTCCTGGTCTACTACAAAGGCAGAAGGGCAAGAATTCCCGGCCTATCAGGCCTCATCTGACCGTGTTGTGAAGCATATCCAAGGACTTTTGATCGAACGGGCCGAACGGGCTGCCCAGCGCATCATATTTTTGCAGAATCGAATCACTTATTTGTGCGTGCTCCCGCCCCCTTGGTTCTCCCTCCTACTCCGGGGTCATATATCTGCCCCCGCGCCATGCATGGCTCTATGTATCAGAGACTCACACAGGCGCGCGTTACAGAGAAGAAGAATTACAAGAAAACGACGGAGAGTTGCAGCATCTACGGATATGCCTCAAGGCCGTGGAGATTCAGATGCCACCACATCCGGACAAGGAGCTACAACGATGCATAGCAACCTTCAAAACCGAGTACCAAGCACTGAAACGGAAGCGGGCACATCGCGCCAACATCGCCAGCGTCATGGGCTATCACGCGCAATCGGTTCCGTCACCTACTCGATCAGAACGATGACAGGATCTATCTCGGATGTGCGACTAGGACGCCTGGTTTAATCGACATTCCCTCGACTTCCTTTATTTATTTTCGCGACCCGCTACCTCTGCTTTTTTCGACTTTTATCGATGTACGACACGAGCCAGCGATTTGCATGAACCTGATGACCATTCGACAGCGCTTGCATGCATTTATTTGAAAGACTGACAGAACCGTTTGATGAATTCATTTCTTCCACGGGCCATCCTGCATATCTCTCGATTTGACTGATTTAAACGGATCATCCTGCATATCTCTCGAATGAACCTTTTCCACGAGTCACCCCACAAATAGCCTTGTACTAAACATCTCACGCGAGTCTCACAAAGCATAGCATGCGCATTTTACAAGGACAACAACAATCTTTTGTCCCCCCTCTCGTTTTTATTGTGTTTTGGAAAAGCAAAAGTTCAAGGCGCAAGACTGAATCTTGACCGTCGAGAGTACCCGCTTGAGGAAGAAGATGGGTTGGCAATGCATTCATTTCTCCGTTCTTTACGGATACCATGTACGCGACAGCGGCAGTGGCAAGGTGGTGAGAGGCATTGATATGCGTTTATGTGTTTACATGTATATTTTACTGCTTATGTTTTGTTTGTTTCTACTGGTAAAGCCAAGCATTGTTCGTGTACATTTTTTTCCCTTCACGATGAACACGTAAATTTGATTGACATTCTTAGCGTCACGACGGCTTAAGCTGTGTTGTTCATATGTGCAGAACACAGAAAGGTATGCTATACATACTGACTTGTGTAGGACGGGAGAACCATCTTCATATGTACTCGTTATGTCGCAATCATACAAAGGCCGTTAAAGCTGAGGCTATTCAGAGATCGCAATAGACGCAACTGCAGAGTTTCAAACAAATAAAAAATGAGAAGAACCCAAGAAAGAAACACACCTCGATACAACCTCTGTGGGAACATACCCACACGTTAATCAACCAGTCTCATTAGGCCCCCTTATACGAAAAAAAACAATCTCTCAAAGACACCGCTTCCTTGCCTAGCGAAGGCTCGCGCAGTGAATTGCGCTCCCTCAGCTAGTCACACAGACAGCACCATATGCTCAACCACCTCAACCCTTCCGCAGCTCATCCTTCGTTACTCCCGGATTCCTCCCCTGAAAAAAGCGGTAACTCTCCGCCCTCCCCTGCGGCTTATCCGGCAGCGCTGACAACGGCGTACATCTCTCACGGCCGCGCCCTGGCCTATTCTTCTCTGTGGACCTCGAGCTCTCCCACGACGTGGGATCACTTGGACGGCGATCCCACGCGAGATATACCTCCTCGTGGGGCGACGACAACGACGACGACGGGCAGGACACACATGGCGCACAAGCCGAAGCCGAAGCAGAACCCTCTCCCTTGTGATGCAGCACGAGTGGATGCCTCGCCGAAAAGTGCACAGACGGTCGGTGTCGGTGCTGGGGGCTGCCGTTCCTCGACGAGGGTGGTGTAGGAGGTTCATCGTGGGGCGCCGTGTGGTCTCCGGTGGTGGCCCAGGACGAGATGGGTGAAGCATGGCGTCGGCAGCTGGGCCCGGGGGACCGGACGGAGGAGTTTCCGGGTTTGGTCTGGGCCTTGGACTGCCCTTGCACAACGATGGGAGGTAAGACTGTGCGTCGGGGATCTTGCGGGTGTAGTGTTGCCCGGGTGTTTTTCTCGAGTGAGCGCGGTGGCTCGGATCGTTGAGATGGCGCGGCAGCACGGGGGGGGTTTTGTGATGAAGGCATATTTTCTGCTGGCAAGGGGTGCTTGATGGTGTTGATGACTGCTTCAGGAGACCTTGTTGTATATGGTTTTATGATCGAGATGGCCTAGATGGCATGCTTCGTCTTGGAAGACGAGGTCAACGGCACACGGCAAGACGGGAGACGATATACAGGTAGGGAGGAAAGGGGGAACAAGAAGTAAAGAAGGGGGTAGGGAAGCAGGCCTGTTTTGTATTGCATTGAGAGATAGCCCTCTAGTAGTTGTCACCATGGACAAAGATGACAACAAATATGACAAACAAGCCTCCGCATGATGATTGCGTCAAGAAAATCGGACCATACAGGAGAAGGGGGCTAAAACTGAGACATGAAGAAAACAAAATCCATGCATAAAGGACTGATATCACAAAAGAAGACACAAACTGAAAATCTTACTGGACGATATGGTTCGTCGTTTTTCTTCAAGATCCGGTGAAAGGCTCATCACGCATCATGGGCGGTATGCCTACCTACGCCTGATGATGCCAGCGTGATGGAGCAAGTGCCGATCAACACTGTTGCATACATCAAACAGCCTTGTTTTTTTTTCCAGGTTCGTCATCCTCATATCGTGATTGTGATTTCTTTTGTATAGTTTGCCATCTGAAATCGACTCGTTGTGTTGTATCTGCATTGTTGTCTTGCTTCTTCACACTAGGTACATACGTCCCTTCCCGCCTTTCCCAACACGATAGCCTCACAGGTCATCATCGCGGACTACGCCAGTATGATGCTGATGTATCAATAGACGCATCAACTAACAGCCAATACTTTCTTGGTGCTACTGCTGAAGCCCTGTATATGTAATAAGTACTATGCAATGGATACGCCCTCTCGCTGCTCTCTGCCGTCAGCTCTCTCCCCGCAGAAAGAACCGAAGGCCGCGCGGCAATCGTGCTGGGACGAAACAGCAGAAACGGCAAGGCTGCGTGACAGAAGAATGCCGAGGGAATACATAAGACCGTAGAAGACAGAAGGGGTCATACGGAGTAGTTTGCTTGTCTTGCAATTTCTTGGGCGGCGGGCCACGGCTATTGGACAATGGACGCCCGGTTGTATCAACCTGTGTGTCGTTCGTTCGTTCCGTTCCATGCCGCACGGTCCAACGGCAACGGCCCCGGCCGGCTGCATCGTAAAACGGTTCGCTGACCCTGGGGCCTGACCACCATCCTTCCATCCATCCATCATCATGAACTCCCCCATCCCCCCCGCAAAGGGCGGTCCCGAAGCCACGACCGGGTTTGACGTGTCGCATACATACCCAAGGTTCAGTTCATCAATATGTAGTGGGATTTCGTTGCCTATGTACCTTAGGTACCTAAGCCCCGAGGACCGCCCTGTCATGGCCTTGTCATGTACCACCGCCCAGCCCAGCTGCGTAGATATCGCTCCGGGCTCTTCTCCTCCGTTGTCTTGTTCACGATTTGGATTACAACTTTGTCAGACGAGTTGGAAGCAAGGCTGCCTTACGCATACAAGCAAGCCTTGTTAATAAACACACACAAACGCACGCAACGCGCATAAACCCAATATACACACGTGGCGGAATCGGGCACCACTGCATTCGTCGCCCATCCTCCCCATCGATTCCCCCGCGTATGTCGTACTCCTCTCTCATCGGATTGTATACGTGGTACATGTACCTATTCTTTCAATGGGGGTATTTGCATTGCTGCGCGACCCAACTACACGGCCTTGGACCCTTCGAGAAGAAGAGGCTGTCATGTCAGGCTGGTGTAGAATAGAAGTAGAGTCGGATACGGAGCGGCATGAGAGGTGTTTGTGCCTACCTCACAGAGAACACGTACATGGCGTGTCTTCAGCGTTCACACCATCTCACGGCCAGTGAATCACCACCGTAGTTTCCGTTCTCCCCGGACGGAGTACCCCGGTGTACAAACTCAGCCTCGTCACCACACGTAAAAGTGCGTAAAAGTGAGGCGCACACACTTACACTCGTCTGGATGCTCTGACTTGTTGCCTAAGAGAGGCGCCTGGGGGCAAACACCTTGGCTTGATGCCGAATCACACACACCAAACGACTAATCCAGGAGCAAGATTACTTACTGTAGGTCTGTCCTGCATGAGGGCTCTGATATGCGTCCCGCTAGAGATGTACGCGGGGGGGGGGGGGGGGGGGGGGGGGGGGGGGGGGGGGGGGGGGGGGGGGGGGGGGGGGGGGGGGGGGGGGGGGGGGGGGGGGGGGGGGGGGG
>SRQL01000470.1:0-21569 GCA_018360575.1 Claviceps sp. LM454 group G7
GGGCCGATCTATCTTAGCGTGGTCAAAGCTCACACATTGATTCGTCAGAAACGGGCGTCCCAGTCGTGTCCTTATTTCTGAGATAATACGGTAATTAAGGTGGAGGCCAAGCTCGGGGCACCAGGTGTGTACATACCGGTACATAGGTAGGTACCTACTACGAGCCTATGAACCGTGACCGTTGGAGCTTGGAAGTTGGAACACGCGCTCTGACAAGTAATTACCTTCTCATTGGTCAATCTCTATGCCAAGTTGCCAACGTGAGAGGGGAAATCTCCAAGTCGGCCTATTGAAAGAGTGCCGGATTCAATGTAGAAGGTTTCATTGGAAGACCTCACCTCACCTCCACACGCACATTGCGCAACAATTTCGGCGCCCGGATCACACTCGAAAAGGCGGTCACAGACCTCTCGGGCAAGAACTGAACTTCACTCCAGGGCTTACTACGTCGCGGTCCCTCGTGTCAAGAATCTGCGAGGCGTTTTGGTTCATGACCCCTTTGACCTGCAAGACATCACGACGAAGCCCAACACAGAACGGGTAGCTGTTATCAAGCGTCGCAAGGCACAAACCGTGATGAATGGCCTCATCGACACTGATATGAACGAAGAAGTCACGAGTCCTGCGATCGACAGCGATGAGGACCTCAGTGATGCAAGTACATAGCGAGGTCATCGACGGTGTCGGTTGAAGAGGCATCACAGACAAGGCAGATAAGAACGAGGCGGCAGGTGACATACTTGGATAGAGACGACTTAGAAGGGAATTAATTGATGTGGTGAGAGGAGGTAGCATTGCCCCCAAACGTGTTCCTACCACTAGTTTCAACAACACTGAGCCCTACATAGGTACACACGAGACTTAACACGTCAAGTCCACAATCTTTGGCGAGAGGTGACAGGTCTTTCACTACAACAATGTTTTCCTGACGCCCATATAGGTGCCAAACGAGACGACGTGACTTACTTCGCAGACCCTTCCTCCAGTTCTGCCTACCTCTTGGCGCGTCCTGGCACAGCTTGCGGCGCAGCGACAATGGCATGGTTTTGTAATGACGCTTCTATATAAACTCTCAGATCAAGACGAGCTATTGAAACTATTTTATAAAGACCAGGTAATAACGTCAGTCGGAAATCCAGTTTATGCAAGACTCTTTTTGGAAGAAGAATTGTACCTATTCTTCGCCCGGAGCCCCCTGTGCGGCGTGCCTTTGCCATAAATGGAACGGTCTCGGTACTCGTCACGGCTACATACCTCATATGACCTTGCGGACTTTTGTATCCCGCTGACTTATTATCCGATCCATGCCTACAGAGTTTAAGTTCCCGGTTTGGATTACGTTGTGAACTTGCGATGCCGTGCGGCGTGCGCAGCCCCTCGTTATTCTCTTTTTACCTAGGCAGTGCGCTCGGCTCCTTTCGCTAAACTGTGAATATTGTAGCCGCCTGTAGGCTGTATCTGATGACTTTGCTAGACAGTGCCGCATGAGTCGACGTTCCCGGAAGAGCGGAGTGCCGGAAGGGCGGCATATCGAAAGAGCGGAGTGCCGGAAGGAGCGGTATCCTAGGTAGGTGTGTACATGTAGATGGACGAATTGCCACGTTGAACGAGACCCTATTCTCCGAAGTCAGGATCCCTGTAGCATTTTTCTGGGGAGATGGATAGACGTGCCACTATTTCCCGAGATCGCGAGCGTGTAGCAGCCTGGGTAGGCAGGACATGGGATCACGATGGAAGTTCTCCGAGAGGACAAACCGAAAATGATGGACAACCCGGGAGATCGGGCTTCTTTAGGACCGATCGAGCGACGAGGAATACATACATGCGATGACATAGGAAGCTTCCCCGCAAAGGACCCCAGCAAAGCTCCAAAGACCAAAGGGCCCTGTCACCTTGAGGCTTGTCTGGTGCTCGGATTCTCAATTCAGCACAGGAAGCACGAATTACTTTTACGTATATATGTACGTATATGAATCCATTGATAGCAAATTGCAGCATGCACATACTACTTCCGCAAATCACAATCTCGCCCTGCTGTAGCCCCTGCGGCTGACATGACGCCTATCCCACCCATCCACCAAGGCTCGGAATTCGCGCTCGATATGCTCATCCACGTTCCGGCCCAGAAGCTCCCTGTTCCACTTGCCATCAATCCAGGGCATACTACTGACACACGATTCCGGATCCGCGGGCACGAAGCGCGCAAAGTCGGCATCTCGGGCTTGTTGGTCCGGGCCTTGGGGAAGGTGGTCCAGCATGCCTGTTAGTCGGGAGTGGGAGACTATGAGCGTGGTGCGTTCGTGCTGGATGTTCTGATAGGAATGGAGGATTTCTTGAATCTGAAACTTCTGAAGGGGTCGGGTTCGGGTTTCTGACCAGTCCACCTGTGATGAATCGAGTGCTGCGGCTGTCTTGTGCTGTGCGCAGCGGCCGAGGAGCGTGCCGAGGACGAATGCGTCTTCCACAGAAGCGGCGGCACCCTGTGCGAGGTGCGGCATCATGGCGTGCGCGGCATCTCCGATGAGACCGACGCATCCGCGGGACCAGGACGGGAGGATCTGAGCTTGATAGAGCGGGAAGCGGACCAGCCGGTCTGTCTTGTCGAGCATCTGTAGCAGAAACGGATCCCAGTCCTGGAGCCAGTTCTTGACGGGACCGACGAGATCCTCGCCTTGACGGAAGGAGTCGTTGAAGTCCGTGTCAGTAATGATAATCACCAGATTGAACAGTTTCCCATCCTGGAGGGGGTAGAGCACGGCGTTGGCCCCGGGACCCAGCCACATGCGAATCACGCTGGGATTGGAGACGATGTGCTGCCACGCCGGAGTGGACGCCAATTGCGATCGCTTGAACAATGCGCGATAGGCGTATTCTCCCGTCGGGATTGGTCGCATGGACGGGTGCATGAGCAAGCGTGTCCGGGAGTGGATTCCTGTGTGATAGGAGTTAGATATATTTTCTTCTCCGGTCCATCGCCGCACACGTTTGTTGGGAAAGACAGGAATGGGTGGACTTCGCGAATTTCTTGGACCCCGATGACACTGACCGTCAGAAGCGATGACCAGGTCTGCCTTTTTCACATGACCATCTGACAAAGTCACAGAGGGTGCGGAAAAGTCAACATGGCACACATCACAGCCATACTTGATCACGACACCAGCTTTGGTCGCTTCGTCGCGGAGCAGGCGCATGTAATCTGCACGATGTATCAAACTGCCCTCTTGATAGTCAGCATAAAGAAAATGACCACGTTGACTGAGCTTAAAGCTCGACGGAGAGACCCCAGAACCAAGGCCAAGTATCAAAACCCAAAACACAGGGCCATCATCTGATTAGAACGTATGTTCGCATGTCAAGTGTAGTACATACAGCCATGGTGCCCCGTAGAGCTCTTCGTAAACACTCAGATCCCTGTCCAACAGCTCCTTGCCGTTGTCGTAGGCCAAGTTCTTATACAATGTCGCAGGGTGTTTCACCTGGACTAGCATTTTGTCGAGTAAGCCCAGACAGCGCATGATGGAGGCGGCATTGCAAGGAACTTGTATACCATTGCCAACCTGTGCTTTGTATTAATTTTCGGACAAAGGGGGGCGGACGACGTCGTCTCTCGGAGGAGTAATCATGAGAGAGATTTGATGGAATGATGGAGGATTCAAGGGACTGCTTACGTTTTCAAGTTCGAGAGCGGCTGCTCGCTCGAGCACTGTGACGTTGAAATCGGGATAGCGAGAAAGCGTGACGGCGAGAGTAAGTCCCGATATGCCGGCTCCAACAATGACGACCTCGAGCATGGCTTCTTCAAATTTCGATTATGAAGAGAAAGGTTGTCTGTTTGTTTGTTCAAAGGTGTAGGAAGAGAAGCAACTTTTAACTCTCTCCGTCCAAAGCCGGGAGCAGTCGTAGCTTATGTTCGACATGACTTGTCAGCGACTCAGCGTGTCCTATATCGGGCATCCGAGCTTAGACGCGGTGTGCCCGTAGGTTCCGTTTCTAACACTAAGCGGATATTGGCGCTCGAACTTTCAAGATACCGCACCGGCGACAAGTGCCCCTGCTGCCGTCGGCCGACTTCTTGTATTGTAGTTTTTTGGTTAATTTTTCTGGGGGCCGGAATTGACGCCCTGCTTTTTACGAGTACATTGTATTTTACGTACGTTGCTGACAAAGACGAGACGGGTTGTGCAAGCAACCACAGATTCTCAAGGCCGTTGCAACCGCATCTTGGGATACAACATGTCTCAATGAGTCAATATGCCTCGACCTTGTAACATGAAGAGCTTATGAGCATGTGGGGGACTTTGCTGTCGGAACGCGGCAACTAACCTGTCCGGGCAGAATGATGATTGATGACAAACTCCAGCAGTGCGCTATTTTCGTGGCCGTTCGTTCCCCAGACTCGACAATATGCGCTCGTGATATAGGGAGTGAAGGATCTGAGATGTGTCTCATCTTATCACCGTTCCACCCTGCTCTCGTATTCCCGTTGGTATCGCCCGCAAGAAAAGGTTGCCACCACCGCGCATCATAGAACATCACGATGCAAGTCGAGGCCATGACGGGAAACAGAGCGTCAGCTTGTTGGGCCGTGTCCACTGTCGCTGCCGAGCTTTGGCGTGATGCCGTGTAACTGCCACCCGCCTCAGGTTCCGTCAAACGAGTGGGGGTCACGCTGATTAAACCGATATGAAAGCACCCCTTTGCGGTTTCATAGACGCGTATGGGTATGGCAAGACAGGTGTAGGTATGTAGTGACGATAGGATCTGTGACGCCTCACCATCAATACATCTATGATCTGGGTGATCGGGATGCATTCGACGCCGAGCGTCAACGGCCCGCTGGGCAAATCGATAGGTACATACGGAGTATATGCATGTACTGGCTCCGTACATTATCAGTATCGCGTCACGGCCTTGCAAGACGATCAATCGTCAACATCCTGTGCTTTGCACTTAGTTACTAACTTTTATTAAGATCGGACGAACGACATATCGTTCGGGGAACGCGTTCCCTGACTCACATGATGAGAAGACGTGAGATGCACGCATTTGAGGAAACAAACACTGTGTGTACACTGGCGTTGCTTGGCCTTTAGGTACTTGGCTTGCGTGGCGTTGCAGTTGCATGGCGTTAGTACCTGTTATTACATTAGGTATGAAATGAGCCAGGCATCCACGTGCTCCAGCCTCCGTGGAGTCCGTGTAGGTATGTACATTGTATGTAGGAGGTAGGTATGATATAATGATACAGGTATGTACATGCTTCGTATCATAGCGTGGGGTTTCGCAGCCGCGGTGTTGCACAGTTCGCATTTTGACGCGACGAATTGAACCTCGAGTCTCGCGCAGACGTCCGCCATTGCACATTGTCAAGAGGGGGACTCGGAAGACAATAGGTTGTAAACTTATAAGTTGTGTTGTTACTGTTGTAACTTGTGGTGGCGGCAGACATCCATGATCCAAGGCTCCAAATACGGAGTACTCCGTATATCCATCACAATTCATGTGTGCATCGTGCGTTTGGGTTTTGCAGCGCTTATCAGGCACATGCATGTGCACACATACCTGAGGTAACCTGACGTTTTATGCACAACCTTGAGCCTGCAAGATGCAAAAGAGGAAGGAAGGACGAAGGCGGGAGAAGGCCACCGTCGCAATTTAACCCCTCGCTCCTGCTCTTCTGAATAACCCGAGTTCCCGGCAACATTCCCTTGCAGAGACGCTTCGGAGCTTGGCTGTACAGTGCGCGACGCGACCCCCCACGGGGCCAAGCCGGTGTTTATTTTATTTTACTTCACCTAGTAGGTATGTAGTTATGTACCTAGGTATGTAGGTATGTACATAGGTATGTACTCCGTATGTATTCAATGTATGTAGGACCTAGAGGTAGGTACATACATACCTACACTCTTCCACCCTTGCCAAATGTTTGACCCAGTCTGACCTGGGATGAAATTGAATCGCCCGCCAGTACATACGCGTTCAGGCACAGCGGTTTGATTGGGCCGCTGAGAGCCGGGGTTAGGTGCGCAAAACAGGAAAGTGGGAACTCCACTTCAGCCTGCCTGCGCCCTTCGCGCCTGCTGTCACACGGTACACCCCTTATTACGAGTTACACGCATCTCATTCGAGCGTAAAATGGCCAGCATGCCATGCCATTGCTCCGAGGTCCGTGAAAATCCTTCTGAATCTCTGGTCCTTCTCTGGTCATCATTTCGTTAAAACAAATCGTGATCAAGGCTGATGACAGACCTTGGCTGTTTCGCGAATAAACAAATCGCCGGATGTACGCGTGCCCTTATATGTATATGAAACTACGGGCAATGTCGCAGCCAGGCGTTTGCTAGCCATCCACCGAGGACGACAAGCTTACGCTTACGTATAATTAGACGCGTGTTCCCTTGCGGCTCGCACCTTGGCGGATCTAGGTACGGAAGGAGCCTTCTGAACGCGGCGATCAGATACCCCTGACGACAAGTTCTCGCAAAGTATGTATGGAGTATGTAGCAGCACCTGTTTCGACTCGTGCTTAGGTACTTACTACTTACTGATCACATCGAGGGAAATTAGACGGTGCACGTCTCTGTTGAATCTTGAGAGTTGACGGGGTCTCGTGCCGCGGTATTAAGGTGGTTACATACAGTCACATACCTATGTATGCGCCTCGTTCAGTACATACCTAATACATATGTTTAAGTTATAACCGTGTTGCATGATCATCTCTCGGATCAAGCGGGCGCAGCGCGCAGCTCCCAGAGCCGACCCCTTGCCACGATTTGCCGCTCCATGGAGGAGACGAACGGGAACAAGACAAACCCGTTTAGTCCCGCCTGACGATGTACAGTACATTAGGTACCTAATTAGTAATGCCTACCTAACCTCACAGTTGTCCGAGGGGGCGAGCGTATGTACAATGGAGAATACCCGTATGTTACCCTTCTGAGCGGGTCTTCTTAGCGTAGCAATTCTTCGTAAACCATTGTGTTCTGTCCTGAGCAGGTGCCAGAGTTTATGACTCTACCTCTCCGCATGGAGCAGCTCTCCATTGACATGTGCAAGCGAGATATTGTGAGGTGCCTGCCTTGTAAGTTGTCCGCCGGAGATAGGTATGTACGTCGCGCAAAAGTCTCCACGGACATCCCCGTTCATTGGAGCGGCGCCACATGTATGTACCTTGCAGCGAAGCAGGAACCATTTTATGCGGGGCCAGATGGGAGGCAAAAAAGAAAGGAAAAATGGACGAAATAAACAAGCCAGAAAAATAAAAGAAGAAAAAGGAGGGTCAGGGACGGGAGGAAGACGGGGGTCCCACGACGTTTGGGTCTCCGGCGTCCGCCCTCGGGCCTGCGCAATGTGCGCTCGCATTCCCTCAACATTGTACAATATGTGTATGTAGTAATGTATGTACTACCTAATTTGTACCTAATCTTGATGCAGTCTCTTAGTCTTGGGGCATTGGGCCATGGCCAACGTGGCAACAAATAAGACGCTCATGAACGCGCCTCTTGAAGTTGAAGCATCAACGGCCCACCTTATACCGCACCATGGTCCATAGGTACCTAGGTAGGCCAGCCTCGGTGTTTCAAGCCGCCATGGCAACTCGAGGCCCGTCCGTCCGTCCGATCTTGGGTGTTGGCCTCTTCACGATGTCTAATTATACGGTCGTCCAATCGGCCGGGTCAAGAGGTTGCAAGGGGAACAGCCCGTTGCAACTTGCAAGAACCCGAGGGCCAGGAAAGCAAGGAACGGCTCCTCTCGGTTCGCTGTTCTACAGGTGCATTTGGCACTAATTGTTCTGATGAATCATGCATGCAAGTGCCCTAGGTATGAGGTACTGTACGGAGTAGTAGGTATGTACCTACCTACGGAGTACATATGTACGTTACCGGTATGCGTGTAAATGTATCTACCGGCAGCTGCTCGCTCAGACCTCCGCTTGCCGAATTGTGCCATTCTGCCATCCGCGTTGTTCAATGCCTGGACACGGGTCTGTTGGGCGCCAGGACTCAGGAGCGGCGTCGAACTACGTACCTACAATAATCTATGAGTAACAAATACCGAGTATCGTACCTGCGAATCTGCCAAGTTGTCTGTATGTACCTTGTACGGAGTACCTACATACGGAGTAGGTATCTGCCAGTTGTCTCGTTGGCCCCGTTGCCTCCGTTGCTCTCAGCCTCTCTTTGAAGTGCCCCTTTCACTTTGCCCCCTTTGCCCCGCCTTCTCCCCTGCAGGCTGCACCATGCCACCAATGCCCCTGGCGCCCCTTGTGTACATTGCATGTACATAGGTACATATGTACATATGTACGGAGTACAATTGGGGCCCTCGCCGCTTCGTCGCCCTCGGACCCACCCAGTGCCAAGTCTGGTTCCCGGTTCCCCAAGAAATCAACTGCAAGCCCGTTCCAGTGCCGGCACATCGCTAACATTAGCGCTGCATTGCCTGTGCGTGTTCCCCATCGACGCACCTGTTGCAGGACTTGCAGCCACTTAAAGTGTCAAGTTCCTTGCAGCTCACTCCGGCGGCACGCGCCACATTCATTCCCCTGGGCCTCGCTCGATTTTCTCCCAAACGAGGTCCTCATCACACAATCGAAGTCTCCGTACTTTGCCTGGTGCAATTTTCTTCTTCTTCACTCCACCTCACATTCACTCGACTACGCTTCACAATTCGTCTGCGATACTTGGCCTGTACCGTCGATTTACACGACTGTCCATCTCTCCGCCATTGTCCCCCGCCGAGCCCTCCGCCGAGCATGAGCAGTTCCACCGACGGCTGAGACATTCACTCCCTCCTCATCCATCGTTTCCCGTTCCGAACCTACAGTGAGACCGACCTGTACGCACAACCCACAACGCACAGTTCTCCTCTTCATCTGGAATCTGTGATCTTCGTCCCACGCTAGACTACTACCTTTTATCCTTCTGCCCGGCTCGCAAAGAAGCAGATTGCTTGCATACGTACGCCAACTCGTTTCTGTGAACGGCAGTTTATAGCGTCCTCATCGTTGTCTTCCAGTTTCACCCTGTGGCATCGACGCCAACTCCAAGAGAAGATATCCTCTTCAGCGCTGCACCCGTTGTTACGCGCTGTCTACAACGCATCGAATTGATAATTGGTCAATCCTCCAATTGCTATAGAAAATTGGGAACCGCAGCGAGCGGCACCGACATCGGCGCCATTCTATCTGACCTGGACTTTTACCTGCAAACGAAAGATTCGATATATTGCCACAGGTGTGTGCCATGATAATTGTCCACAATGTTCGCACATAGCAGATTCTGTCTTCTACGAGACGATCACCGTCAAACCCCTTTGCACGAGAACCTTTAGGCGTTCTTCATGTCTCCATCACGAGAATTACTTGCTCCCATAGTTATATCTACTGAACTAATGACCTTCATTGCTAGTACATCGTCACTGCACCTCTCAAACGTTTCGACCTCGATGACTCAAGAAGGTCCAAAGTGAAATACAAGCCGGGGTAAAGGCAAGAGGATTAGAGGGAAAAAGTCAACTGCTCACACACGAACCCTTGCTGTCAGTCTCTGCGGCAACTTTCTACTTGCACAAGTTTTGACTCGCACTGTACGCGGCACGTTTTCGAGATGAACCGGTTCCGCACCAAGAAGAAGGCCAGGGATGATGCCTCGATAGGCGGGCGTCCGTCGATTGATGCTGAGCCTTCTGGCCCTTTCAGGATGTTTGGGAAAAAGAAGACGCAAGACGACGAACCGAAGCCAGAAGTCGACCTGGCTGCAGCCCTTCCCTCCAGTGATGACTTTCGCACGAGCTTGCTTATGACCGGACTTTCAGCACGCTTTTCCATGCTCCGTGAGCAAGACGATCCCAATAGTAAGCTCGGAAAAGCCAGCGACGACAGCGTCCTGCACCCAAATCGGCAGTCGAAAATGGGAGGGTACGGAGGCCTAGGTGGCGGGCTAGACGACATTGCCGAAATCGAATCGCTCAGAGCCCCGCAGATGGGACGCTTCGACGCCTATCAATCAGATGATGCTTCGTCTACGACTGGTAGCGTAATGAGCCGTGCCAAGCCAAACGAGGGCAACAATCTATTTGGTGGCCGGCAAAAGATATACAAGTTGACTGCTGGATCGAGGGCCGGTATGTCTGGCAGGGCACTGTACGAGGATGATGTAGCGCAATCTTCCTTTCAACGCTGGAGGCAAGCAGAGAAAGAGAAGAATGCGGCCGAGCATCACAACGGCGCCTTTGAGGCAGAAACCCCGATCGATTATAATATGCGACGAGAAACAAGCTCTACGACATCCTCGGCGCCTTCCGTTGCCCGCAACTCCACGGCGGCGACTTCCATCACGTCTCAACCATCTTCCATCAAAGACACACACTCTGGCATGTCTCTGCCAGGGCTGGAGCGAAATGTTACCCGGACTCGAAGGCTCTATGAACAAGGACTAACCCAAGACCTTCACGACCACCAGTCGTCATCATTGTCTCGAATGGACACCTTATCTAAACAGGGATCGTTTGGTACCAAATCACCCGACCCGACTTCCGCCGTCCCTTCGCCCACCGCCAGCACTTTTGGTGATCGAGCCTCAGATCGCCGCACAGTGATCTCGAAAGCAAGCGCTCCCAACTTGCGCTCGTTCAGCCCCCATACCCTTAGTTCCTCTCAGACGAGCCCCGCGGAGTCTGCCATGAGCAAGTTCACGAGGTCAGATCAGAAGTCGAGCTTTGGATCAACACCACCTCTCAGCCCTCCCATTAGTGAGACTGAGGAACCTTCCGCGCTCGCTACCCAGGTAGGCGATCGTGGAAAGGCCACGGCAATGGGGGTATTACACCGGCCGTCGATGCAGTACGATGAGACTCGATATGCCCAAAGGCAACGCCAGCTACAACAAGGCCGAGAGACGCCCACGCTAAGAAACACTTCGGGTCCAGCGACTTCATCGACTCCATCCATGCGGCAAAGATCTAGGTCGTCTTCGGCGCAGAGGACTACGACTGAGAGGACTGCCCCCCCAAAGGCTCCGTTGCCCACCATTCCAGTCAATGTTGCAGCTCAAGTGGAAGTTCCTGGCAGCACTGTCTTTGATGACAGTGACCATCCTTTGGTGGCGAAGAGCAAGCGGCCCGACTTGTCTGTCATCCCGCCTCAACTCACGATCAAGCGGCCTGACGACCAAGATCACCCTGCATTTCGCAAATCCGCACTTCCAACCCCTCTCATATTGAGCTCACCGAAAAGCCCGGATAGCCAAGGCTTTCCCACAGCCGGCGCCGCTCAGCCTGCGCCGCCGGAGGACTCGCCGACATTGGGCCCCAATGGTGGTCTTAGCGTGAGTGGTATGGTCCGGCATCATCTACGAAACTGTAGTGGAGCTTCATCGATGTATGGTGCCGCCAGCCACGAGACGGAAAGGGATGAGACAGATAGACTGGGTGACTTGTCTCCCAAAAGCAGTGTCGAGATGAAGACTGATGACGGTGGTGATGGCGGTGATGACGGTGATGTTGACCGTGACGAATTCGCGCAACACTTGGCGGACGGTGCCCGGCGTGTGCGTGAACGGCTCAATACGTACGTCGAGTCGGACAATGATCACTCTGCTCCCCCGACACCTCCACAATCGGAACAGAACAAAGATTTCAACCATTCCAAAACAAGTGGTTTCCCAACGTTGATACCAAAGTCAAGTCGAGGCGCACTCTTCGACAGAAGCGAAAAAGACCGGGGTCGTGCGATGGGGCTGAAGAGCACTGGCAGCCATCACGGCTATGCAGGCGGCCGTGGACCCTCACCTCGTAATACATCCAGCAGCCGCGGCCCTTCGCGGAATCGAGCCGAGACAATCGACCAAGGCGAGATTGGCACGGCATTGGCAGGCGAGAACGTGCACGTCGGGCTAAAGGCGTTTCGTCAGGCACGTCGAGAACTGCAACGGATGAAGGAAGCCGAGGTGCAGAATCGCCATGAGCAGAGGTCAAGTCCTAGCCAGGAACGTACTGCCTACAGTCGGACTCCGTCTTACGAGAATGGGCCTCCGCCAGCTCTCTTCAATCGCATGCCCCGCGGAGACGATCAACTACCGTACGGTGGCCGTTCTCGAGCAGCGTCGCGAGCCGCGTCGGAGCGAGACCGAAGTGGCTCGGAGGCCAGCAATGGCGCATGCAACTTCAGTCGAGGTCCTAGACTCCGCAATGGTTCAGTGACACATGATGAGCATTTCGTGAAAGCGGGTGCCAGTGGCGTTGTTGGCTCAGAGGTCCAACGGCCAATCTTGGAGTCTCCGAGTAGGTCGCATACACCTTATATGGCCAATGGACCGCCGCCTGCGGCAATGGTTATGAGCCCTGGCTCCCATGGCCCTCACTCTCACGGTCCTCACGGCCCTCATGCTCCTCACGCCCATCACGCCTATCACGCCGGCCCTCACGGCCTTCATGGGCCCCCAGGCGTCGGCGGTCGTGGCGAACCAGGTGGTCGGTACTTTGCACCTCGCATGCAGAGTCCCACGCCCCACGATGCTCATCATTATGGTCGAAACCGCAACGGCAGCTTGATAAATTCAGCTACGTCTAGTCCCAACTTGCACGCCATGGCCTCAATGGCCTCACCCCCTCCTCTACCGCCCATAAATCCTCGCCGGAAGAATGGTATGCCACGATCCGGCGAAGAAGGTTCTGGCGCTGCATCTCCTAGCAGCCCATTTGGCTTGTCGGATGGATACACTGGAGACGACGATACTGCTGGCGATCATTACCGGAGGGCCAGAAGTGCCCACGGACAGATGCGACACAATCCATCGGCGGCCGTGCGACCACCCATTCCCCATTCTAATTTCTCCAGTGCCAGCATGCCCGGCGGCATGATCTAAAAATGTCACGAATTTCAATGGAAATTTGCTGAGACATTGGGTCCAGACGCGCAGTAATCAATCATTAAAGGGTTAGTGTGATGCATGGCGCACTGCTTCAGCCCGGCCAGGAACCCAGACCAGTGCGAACGAATGACGGCCTTTGTTGCAAATTTGAACTCATTAAGCGATGACTGAGTCGGGCGGCCAAGCAGATGGCTTGTGGCCCCTCTGCGACTCTCAGGCTCTTGTTTTCATCCCTTTCTTTTAATTCTTTTTCTTCTCTTCTTCATCCTCCTCCTCCTATTCTCTTCCCTTTCTTTCCCTCTTCCTACTTCTATTCCTCTTCTTTCTCCTTTTTCTTCTTCTTCTTCACATTATTCCTTTCCATAAGACGGCTTTGACTGTAAATCACGTGGAAACAATGTACAATCTCGTCATGTTGCGTAGCTTTGCCTGTATTTATTTCCCTTGATTCTTCCCTCCCAATGTCATGTTTGATTGATTTGCTATGTGTTTCTTTATACTTTTTCTTGTTTGTTCACTTCTTACTCTTGATCGCCATTGTTTCCCAAATATCTTGACCGAATAGTCACTCAAGTCTCGGTCTCTGCTTCCCCGTCGGCTATGCGGCGATTTTGGGCACCTCAAAGAAGATCAGGCTGGACTCTTGATCTCATGCTTCTTTCCTGTGCACCTATTTCGTGCGAGCATCTCGCATGGAAGAGAGGGCAAAGAATAGGGCAGGATAGGAGGAGGCATGCCGGAGGAGTAGACTAAGGCGCAATGTTGTTGAAACTTGTGGGATCACCATCACCAGCCAATCGCGTATAACGGCTTTACGAACGAATATACAGGTGAAGAATCGCGGTGACGCTTATAGTGGATGTATGAATAGGGTGGGCAATGGATGTTTAGTTGCCAAATGGTGTGTGTCTCAGTGTCTGTCTGTCTGTGCTATATGAGTGCATGTTTCGATGGTGCCTACCTGAATTTGCAAGACCAAGGGGGGCTTCAATACCGACCTGCAATGGGCCAGAAGAGCGGCGGCAGCAACATTGCCGCGGTGATGCAATTGTACGATCTAAAATTTGTGTATATGTTGCATGATGATGCACATGCTTGACAGGTATACTTTCTGCACCATCCCCAATTAACTTCAACTCAGCACCATCCCATCCCGGCCATGACACTTTCCAACCAACCTGCATCCCCAAAGTACCTTTTTTTTTTCAATTTCGGACAGAGATCGCAAAAAAAGTGCAAGTCTAACCGCCCCAGCGGAGAGGCAAGTAACAAGGAGCAAGGACCCTTCTGTTTCTACCTCTCTACCAATGAAGGAAACAGTGATGAAAACAAACTGATGGCTACAATCGTCTCTGATAAGGCACTACACTAATCCATGGGTGCAGAAGATGTGGATCAATCATGTATTATCTGACATACCTAGAGGAGATAGCTTCGGGAGATGGGGCTGGCGTTGTGGGATTCTGAGAGACACACACTTGCACAGAAGTAGATGGACAGTGTATTATAACTTAATGAAATTGCTTTTTTTTTATTCTCTTTGAGACACACGATGCGTATCAATTCCTTGTCCCCAAACCGTCTGCTTGCGCAATCCCTGTCGCGCCTTGTCCCCTGAGGCCTCTTTCTAGGTAGCAGGAACAAGAGACCAGTACCTGTCCATGCACATGATGTGGTGTCCACAAAGAGCCTTCAGCACACACAAGATACATCAAGAATCCAGGATTCGTCTTCTAGGGCTGGACAAAGTCCCGAGCGGGAGGATTCTACTGTAGCAATGCCTGACTCGGTTCGCGGTGCGGCTTACGTAGCACGGTAGCAGCAATTCCATACTGTGGGACCAGGACAGAACGAACGGGTGAGTTGGACAAATGAAAGAAATGACAGCTTAGAGGAGAGCTAGGGGGAAAGAGGGCGAGAAAGTTCAAAGAAGAAGAAGAAGAGGAGGAGGAGGAGGATATCAATAAGACAAGAAAAAGAAAAGTACATATGTATAAGAAACGACCGAAAACGCTCAGAGGTACGCTAAGCTGGTGATAGCGTTGAGTTTAGAGAGGAAGTCGCTCGCGCCATCGACAAATCCTGGTCGTTGAATCTTGAGCTCAGAGCAACTTCGAAAAGGGAACAAGAGAAACACAATCTCGCAGCCCGATTTCGCAGTCTTTTCGGTAGAAGGATATATAAAGAGGCGAGAAGAGCATCATAGAGATATAGCTGTTGTATCATAGTTGGAGATATCCGGGTATCTTTTCGTTGTTTAAGTAATTCGGCATCGTTCATATTTGTTGTCATGGGAACAGAAGCATGATATGATGATAGCTTCTATTCCTGCTATAGCATCATGGGCCCTGGCTGGTGAAGCGCTGAAGAGTGCTCGATGGATATTTCTTTCTCGCCTTGACTTTACGAGATGGGGCAGTCTTTGCATTGTTCGTGCCCGCAGGCGCTGCACTTGGTGCTGATGACAATCATGCCACCGCATTTACAGCAATATTCATAGGCAGGCATGTCGTCGGTTATTTCTTTTTGTGTTTCTTTTCAGTATGCTTCTTTCCGTTTTCCTAGTGCCAGGTTGCCTTTGCGGAGGTTTTGTGTTTGTGAGTTGGCGAGTTTAAACGTGGACCTTGGGCCGGTGAGGAGTGAACACTGAATTGTGTGTTGCTGCTCAAATGTCGCGGGCAGAATCGGTGACTTGAGACGGGAGAAGAAACTTATAGGCGGATAATCGGAGCTGGATGTGATGCGATGTAGTTGTGATCTTGGTGCTGACTTTGGACTGATGTACCTGATGTGACGTGGTGTGATGTTGCGTTGTGCCAGGTCATGTGTTAACTCGTAAAAGGGCATAATCAGGCCACTTGGTCTTGTACATTCTTTGCGAGGGAAGAGCACAATATTTATAAAGCACGAAGGCTTGGGGGACGGCATTTGGGAAGGAGAGAGAAGGCGTTGGCGCTTGTTTTTTTCCTTTTTTTTTTCTTCCACTTTTTGCTTTTCCCGTTTAAATGCCTACCTACCTCCTAAGGTACCTACCTACTCCGTACAGACTGTGACTCTTGCGAATGGACGGACAGACAGCCGCGTGTCTACATGGCACTTCACTTTACCTATTGCCAGCTGTCGCAGATAAATCGGACGATAGACGACAGTGGTTTAGGTAGCAGCCACTAAATTATAGTCACCAGACAGGCGCAGCGCAGCGATAAAGGCATAATCAGGAATGGCATGACGTGTTTTGATCTGTCATAGGCTGGGCCTGGCCTCTGGTTGGCCACTTCAGACGAGACCAACAGATACTCCATTAGGTAAGGGACGGACTGCACGTGCTCTTGGCACTTTGAAGAGGCAGATTGTTACAAGGTAGCAACTTGCAAGCATACGGAGTACTTTGTACGTACATATCGATGTCGGCAGAGGAGGCCAACGACTCCAAGACGACGCCGTCCCATTGCTCCCGCTGATCCGACGACGCCATCGCATGCTGCGCACGGATGGGGATGAGTCGCGCTTGTCGCAGTCTGCAGATGAGGAAAGGAGCCGCATGTCGCATTCTAAATCCACGCCCACGTGCGCGCAGAAAGAAAATGTGTCCGGGGTCCGGGGTTGGAATGCACAAGTCAGCTTGAACAAGCCTTCGTTGATGTTATGTAGGTATGTACATGCAACATAGGTACCAGGTATGTACGTAGGTACATACCTAGTTGACCCGGACATTCGAGGCTGACTGCCTCTTCAACAGCCAAGGCACTATTCTGCGCACTCCGGCCTCATTGTGAAAAGTGGCAAGACGAGACGGTTTTCAGCTCGTGATGAGCCGTAGCAGGCCTCGGCCGCGCAGTATATGATCCATGGCGCCTCCATCATCACCGACGTTGTGTCAGTGTGTTTCTTGCTCCTCTGCCCTTCGTTTGGACGGTTGGGCCAGAGATCGGACAAGCATCGGGAACATATTGCTTCAACTCAGAGAATGGTACTCAAGCCCTGTAGCCAGTGCAAAGCCTCATGTTCGGCGACCACTGTCACCCGCTGATCTGCAAGACACGTCAACTGATGCCATACAACGCAGAGAATCCCACTCCGACAAGCACAGCCCGTCTCAGACGATGCAGCTCCCCCGGTTTCAGCAGTCGTCCAGCTGCACCCGGTGCCCGCCAAGAAGGCTCTGCTCGTCAAAGTAGTGACGCCCATTGCGCCGGTATGCCACGTGGACCATGTCCCCTGCGACATTGTCCTTGTCCTTGACGTCTCGACCAGCATGCGAGATGATGCGCCCGTGCCTGGAGATTCAGAACCCACCGGCCTGAGTGTCATGGACTTGATCAAGCATGCCGCTCTCACCATCCTTCAAACACTCACCCCAGGCGATCGGCTGGGCATCGTCGTCTTCGGGACGAGGTCAACAATTGTTCAGTCTTTGCTGTATATGAACGAGGAGAACAGGAAAACGGCCCGTGCAAAGATCAAGGGCCTCCGACCGAGCGGAAGCACGAATCTCTGGCACGGTATCCAGAATGGGATCCGGGTGTTTGACGACTCGCTGGACAATGGAAATGTTCGTGCCATGATGGTCCTGACAGACGGCATGCCGAACCACGGGTGAGAATTCTGCTTTCTTTTATCTGAGCTCTCATACTCAGATCCGACGTCATCTTCTCTCCTCCCCGCTCACTGATTTCGGTCAATTCAAGGCATCTAATGTAAACAAGGTGCCCCCAGCAGGGCTTCATCCCGAAGCTAAAAGCAATGCAGCCCCTCCCCGCGACCCTCGACACGTTCGCCTTCGGCTATGGCGTGCGATCAGGACTGCTCAAGTCTCTGGCAGAGTTTGGCCACGGAAACTACGCCTTCATTCCTGACGCTGGCATGATTGGGACTGTATTTGTGCACGCCGTGGCCAACTTGCAGGCGACTTTTGCCACCGAGGCCTCCCTGAGCCTGATGTACTCGCCCTCGATCCAGGCAACAGAAGTCGGAGAGACGACGGTTATGAAGCAGCGGCCCCAGAGGACCGCCTTGGAGAAGGGCACTCGCATGGCGCTACATATTTCTCTAGGAAATCTGCAGTTTGGCCAAACTAGAGACCTCTTTCTGCGCTTCAAGCAAGCGCCGTTTGAGACACGATCCGCGACGGTCGGGGGTGCAGCAGAAGCAAATTCCATCATGAAAGCCACGCTCTCGTACCGAAAAAGCAAAATCGACCCCATCGGCAGTAAACTCATACCCGAAGCACCCATAGTCATCAGCACACAAGCCAATCTCTTGCAAGCGTCAAAGAGCCTCAGCACCGCTGAGCTCGCCTACCACGAATCTCGAGCCGAAATCTGCCGCTTCTTGTCTTCCCTGTTCCCTCTAGGACCTGACGGCGAGCATCACGCCGACCTAACCAAGTGCGAGTCCTACAAGAGGACCCTAGCTGAGCTAGTAGCCAACATACCAGCCCAGCACTTTCGTGACGCAAGAAATATCTCACTCATGCAGGATCTCAATGGGCCGCTCCCCCACGGACAAATCTCCCTGGCCATCAACAACACAGCTCATCTCTACAAATGGGGCATCCACTACCTCCCGTCCTACATGAATGCCCACTCGCGACAGATATGCAATTCCTTCAAGGACCCGGGCCCTCTACAGTATGGCGCGGAGAGTCCACTGTTCATCTCATGCCGAGATAGTCTAAACGATGCTTTTGACAGATTGCCACCACCGGGCGACGACCAACCATTCTTAAGAAACTCTTCTTCGTCTTCTACTTCATTCTCGCCATCGTCAGCCCATAGATACTCCTCGTCTACCGCACCACACGAACACCGTCCACCGCCACCGCCCCTCACCATGTCCATGAGTCGCTACCGCAACCCCGCAGGTGTTTGCTTTGCAGAAAACACACCCGTCGAGCTCGCTTCCGGTAGCACGGTACCTATCCGACTCCTCCGTCGGGGTACCAAGGTACGCACTCCGACCGGTGCGCGCCAAGTCGCTATGGTGCTGCGAATGGCTGTGCAGGACGAGACGCTGTGTTGCGTGGTATACGGTGTATCGGGACATTGTAGCTTGCTTATCACGCCGTGGCATCCGATCTCGCTTGATGGGGGCGCGACATGGATATTTCCGGGGCGGTTGGTCGACGATGATGAGTATGTGGTTGAGTATACTGGATGGGTGTACTCGGTGATGTTGCAGCCGGATGGGAATACTGCGTCGCATGCTATTCGTGTGGGGGGGAGCGGGAGCGATGGCGTCTGGGGCGTTACACTGGGACATGGTGTTGTGAGAGGTCGTGATGTTAGAGCGCATTGCTTTTTGGGGGATTACGGTGCCGTGGGGAGGAGCTTGGCTGGGTTGGGGGAGGATAAGTTTGGGGTGGTGGAGGGGAGGGGTGTGAGGGATGGGAGGGGATTGGTTTGTGGGTTTGGTGTTGTTGAAGGTGATTGCGAGAATATGTGAATTGTACTGGAAGCTGAAGTTGGCTTTCATCTCATATGGTATCCGGTGGTGGAAGCGGGTGGCCACTGGCTGCCTGTCGCAGTACAGCGACAAGGGCGTCCTGCACCCGGTGGCCTACCACTCGGCTCGACTTACCGCGGCGCAGCGGAATTATACGATGCACGATAAAGGAGTTGTTAGGCAACATCTCATGCTTGAAGTCTTGGTCGGCGGAGCTTCGGAGTGCTGTCCGTCCTTCTACGATACTGACGGACCACAGGAACTTGGAGTCCTTCACGGCTCCGAGGGAGATGTCGGAGCGACAGGCGCCCTGGGCCGAGGTCCTCGTCCTATTCAATTACCACCTTCGTCGAGGCGAGAGTAGTACGAAAGCGATGTTCAGGTGGTGGAACGACGTCTCCGTGTGTCATCGATGCGCAGGACGACCGCGACGAGGACGAGTACCCCACAGACATGCATGTGCCCCCCTACAAGCTTGTCGGCGCTCAAGCCCTTGTGCAGATGACTCCGTTCAGATTCCTTGCCTGTTGTTAGTCCACCTGGTGTCCCTCCGGAGCGGTCTCGGACGGCTATGAATAATCATTTTTCATCCCACTAGCACTTAAGCACCCTCCTGGGCCTCACGAAGAACTTCAATCATCTCTGAGTAGAGCCCACGATTAGGCGCGTGCTGCACTTTCCCATCGGGAAATACCTTCTGCCGTAGCTTGTTGACATGAGGAATCAACGGCTTGTAATACTCCGTGCAAGCAGCGCGTAGTTCATCCATGAAAGAACCTTCGTCAAAAACCAGCCCTGCCTTCAAATTTGCCAGTGCAGTGTCGGCAATACAATCCCAAACGTCATAACTAGTTTTCGGCTTAGCTTGTTTGCCAGGCGCTTCATAGTTGATGCATATCCAGAACAAGACCCAAAAGAACGACTCAAGATCATGCATGAAGCTGTGTTCTTGGCCACGAAGGAGGAGAATCGCCATGAAAGCTGTGGTGCCCGTCCTGCCCTGTGCCCCCGTAGGTTTCTTTCGCTTTGTTTCGACGGCGAGATCCAGGTCAGTCAGAAAGTATGACCAGGATGGATTGAAGCATTCGTGCCCAACAGGGAGGTAGGCACGTGAGATCTCAGGTGACGTGACCCATACAAGGCAGTGCTGCCAATCGCCGGTACCGGCACATTAGTAATCAACACGTGATGATTTCCTCTTTCAAATTTGGGTTGTGATCCACGAGATTCGGGGAGAATTTATTCCACACGCACATAATTACATAGTGCAATTGACTTGCCCATAGCCTAAATAAAGCGGTTAGAGGGCTGCAGCCACCGACAGATGATGACTAAACTAAACCCCCCTAGTACCGGCCATCACATCTTCCATCTTCGTTGGCGCTTGACATCGGTGATAACATTAGAGAAAAAACAAAACAAATTTAACAAGAAACGCAATGAACAACATCAATTCAATAATATTACAGTTGAACTTAGCTGGAATCTTAGACTACGCAATTGAGCAACAGTTTCCAACACGCGATGTCTGAGGTTGCGGTACTGAAGTTCATTGATGAAGGCCTGAGTGGTTGTATGGCCGCCGAGCTCGTCAAGCTTGATCATCACTCTATCATTGTAACTAAGTCTCTCATGGAAGTATTAAGAACCATATACAACGTCTCTCACAGATTTCATCGGTTCCCAGGCCGAACGATTCTTTCTGGCCTCTTCGCAGTTTCACTCCGGGCTGGAGCCTGGCGTTCGAAGGCGATGAACAGCGAGACGGACCGTGGCCATGCCGCCCTAGAGTAAAACAATATCTATCATCCCCTGGACTCTCTCAGAAGTCGACGCTATAATTTTGGCGGAGCAGTCCCTGATTCGCGTATACGGTATTCCTGAGTCCAACGCTCGCAGCGGCAGACAGGCGCCGCTAGCCACGATCGCATGCAAGAACATAGCTAGTCTTGATTCCACTGTTCCGGCTTTCTTGGGAATTCGAGAGATGGCGTAATTATCACCATATAACATTTGCAAGAAGTCGCATAATCAGATCATCGAACGGGACATTCCTTCTGTGTATGATTGCTGAGCACTTAGCAGGCATAGCTTCAGCTTCAGCGTCGTATTCCGCAAGCTCGAGTGTTTGTTGAGGCTCCATCGTGATGGCAAAATGCTCGTTTGTTGAAGAATAGGATTTGCATGGAAGAAAAGATTGCGTGCAATTGCCATGTGTACAATGCGGTGGCCGGTAGCTGGGTGTACGGCGCG
>SRQL01000471.1:0-21530 GCA_018360575.1 Claviceps sp. LM454 group G7
TGCACGGAACTCGGTCCGTGAGGTTAAACGTGCGGCGGAGTCGAGACAGAACTTTGGATCTGTCGCTGTTGTGGCCCGCCGGTGCTCGTAGTGTGTACAGGCGTGTCGGCATCCCATGCGCGGGATGTCAGCGGGTGATACGCGTCTAGCGTGCGTAGTCGGACTGAGCTATCGCCGCGGCAGTAGGCAAAGACTTTGGAACCTTTCTGAAGGTAGTAGAAGCGACAAACTTCTACAAGGACATCTGCGCCTAGGCGCTCTCTCTTTTTTCCCGCATCTGTTCTTCCTTTTTTTTTTATCTCTTCTTCTCTGTATTCTTAGCTACTGCGTGCCGTGGAGGCCGCGTCTGACTCACTGGATTCGCGGCCATGCCCATGGCAAAATTTCGCTTGAGAACGTAAACATAGGTGACCTGTGCCCGAGTGGCTGTAAGCTTGCTGTACCAACGGTATGCTCCAGGGTATCCGGGCTTGTTTGTCTCGTTGCCTCGACTCTCGAGGCATTCTGAGTTGGCTACCGTCGACCAAGTTCCAACCCATCGTCATGCGCTGCCAAGTGCGCCGGGGTAATAAAGGCGTTATGCAGAAATAAAATCTTGCGGCTCCTCTCCACGTGATATGAAGAGACGATGCAGAAGATACGAAAGGATGCTTTGTCTGGTTGACCGTTGCGTTGCATGCATGATGCGGCAGTGAATGCGTTCGTCTCGACTCTCGGCTTCGCAGTGATTCGGCACGATTACATAAGCGACTTTCAGCTAACCCCGCAGCAAAGGAAGACCGAAAGAGCTGCCTTCCCCGGGTCCTCTTTAATTCCCACGTTCACGTCAGCAGCTTCTCGATTCTGGCGTAGTAATCATCGCGCATCTCGAATGCTGAGTCAGAATACGTACGGTTCCGTCCCATCCCTAGCCATGCAGCAACCATCGAGCTCGAGGAATCAAGGTAGGCCAGCGATATTTCGTTACTCTGAAAGCCTTTTCCCGCCCTTTTCGCTCCTCGCACGACGTGCGCTGCCTGAAGCGTGTGCGACAATGTTTATATCTCGTGGCCGCGAGAGGGGTTTACCGCTGCCCATCTCTACCGCTGCGGTATCGGGCGTGTGAATGAGTCTCGGAATCGCTTCGCCGTCTTGTAGAACTCAGAGACCGCGGAGAACCTCGAAGACCTGGTCGGCGTGACGCACCGTCTCGGAGGAGCGATGCTGGCGCCTTGACGCGTTGAATATGCTGCGATGACGGCCTTCTTTGGTCCGTCATCACGCACACGCACTGGGTACTGGGTGTCTGTCTTCACCCGATCCAAGGCTTCAACTAGACCGGCCACACACCAGTCTCGTTCTCTCTCGCGCACACTCGCATGTTTACTCGGACGTGGTGCACATGACGGTTCGCTGACGTTGAAATACTCTTTTCAGCTACAGAGCAGCACCTACGCGCACAGCTCGAGCTTTTACAGAACCACGACGCCGACGCTTCTGGATCTACAGCCTCAGACTTACGTGACTCGAGAGGCACCTTGTCGCACTCGCCGCCGCCGCCGCCTCAAGAAAATCATGGATACCAAGAGCTGGCCGCTGCTTCGCACGAGGCTGCCAGCGCGATGAGCAAAGCAGGCGGCGAATCGCACATTCACCCAGATTTGAGAGGCGCTGCCGAGCACGCCACTGAAATGATGGCCTTGGATCCGCCTGCCGACCATAGTTCTAGCGAGAACCATCAGGAGCCTGCCCACGCTGCTGTCGCCACGGACTCTTTATCAGCCGGGGCCCAGTTGGCTGCGATTGGAGAGAGTAAAAAGGCTAAGCGCGAGCTTTCGCAATCGAAGCGTGCGGCCCAGAATAGAGCAGCTCAAGTAGGTCAAACGGCATATAAGGAACTTGGCGCATAGCAGTTGGCAATGATGGCCTCGTTCCGAACCCGGAGGGCCTTCCTCTTCGTGATGAGCCATGCCGAGCTAATACTTTTCTGGTAGAGAGCGTTCCGCCAACGTAAAGAGGGATATATCAAGAAGCTTGAACAGCAAGTACGCGAATTTGGCGACTTGGAGAACACGTTCAAGGTTATGCAGTCCGAGAACTATGCTCTCCGGAATTACATTCTTCATCTGCAGTCCAGAATGCTGAATTCTCTGGGCGAATATCCCCCACCACCGCCAAACATCAACCTGACTCAGGCGGTCGGGCCTCCTCCTTCTCTTGCTGCTCCTCATGCTCCGCCTCATTCTGCTGCTGCCGCTACCGCCGCTCCTGCTCCTCCTGCTGCTGCTGGGCCATCACAGCCACAAAGTGCACCAGAGCACGTACCCCAAGATATCGGGGTCTCCTCTACACCTCTTGAGGCTGTCGCGCAGGCAGTAGCTGGGCTTGCTGCGCACGAGGAGCTGGCGCAGTGTGAGCCGCATCATCAGGAGCACCATGAGCAGCTCCACCATCAGCATCAGAGTTATCCTAGCCCGGAATACAAGCAGGAACCTTGCGAGCAGGCTGCTTGATTTGCTCTAGAGGTGCACATATGATCCAGCAATCCTGAGTTCGGCAGCATGACAATAGGAAGGCGATCAAGGAGCAGCTGATGCTTGCGATGCTAGTGGCCACCATCAGGAGTTAAATATCTGGTCTCTTGGAACAACTTTACCTCTCGCGTCCTTCGGTGCTCTCGTCTGCTTCCGCCTTTTTATTCTGGATGCACAGCATGGTTCAGAGAATTTTGTTTTTTGTGTTATGATTGCAAAGGGCGTTTATGGACATGTCATTCGTGGTCTCCTTATCTTCACGGCGTTCTCAGAAGTTTCATGTACTGCCGCAGCGGTTTCTTCCTTGCGAACAGATGGATGTGGCAAGGGGGCGATCGGTTTATGTAGCTTGTTTTCCATTTTGTATTTTGTATGTTGTTGGAATTTATGCGTCGGGACAAGTGGAAGATGGTCCGGGCGAATGAGTGCTTCCTTGTCGTCATTTGAAGGGCGTGTTCTTTCTGCGGGTTGGGTTTTGGAGGGCTGCCAGCAAGTTCAATAACAGAATGTGTCGTGGGTTCATGTTTACGAGAACCTGCCTTTATCTGCCTTGTATGGTGCTCTTGATCTGAGTAGTGCGGTTGGTCTGGCCCTATGTATGCTCTTGCTCTTGAGTCTTGATTGTGTGATTGCCCTTGTATTTGTGCAGATGGTCTTGATACATATCTGGAAATGCTCTTCTACCGTGCATTTGATGACCTTGCCATACGAGCTTGCATCGAGTTGATTCACCAAATATTGCGCCATATTCATGTTCCCATCTGGCGACATTCCAACATGTTCATTTCCACAGAGCGGCCCAAAAGATCAAAAGGGTCTATCTAGTCTTTCCATCTTTCCATTTCTGAACTACGACAGGAACTCCATAGAAAACAGCTTCGTAAAATTACATGGCATGACATAACGAACATGGAAATAAAGACAAGAAGAGACGGCAAAGATGAAACGCCTCCAAGGCAGGGTTTGCGCGGCTTCCGATTCCTGTAGTTGTAATTCATCGTTGGCTTCGTAAGCCAAAATAAAAAAGGAGAAGAAGAAAAGACAAAAGAAGTACAGCTGACCCCAAGAAAACGGATTGTCCATCAAGAATATGAATTCCCCATATCATGTTCCTGCAAGCATTGTTAGTACCCGAAAAAAAAAAGGCCCTTGACGAGGAGAAAATCTGCCCCAGTAGGGCCATACAAATAGCCTCCCTCAAGCAACCATGACGTCGATCAAAAACGAAATGGAAAAGAAGAACGAGAATGAAATAGAAATAGAAATAGAAAACTCCAACATACCTTGATGTATTCCGCCCCCTTTTCCTGATACTCAGCCCTAGTAATCCGCGCAGCCTGCCAAGCCGACGAGCCAGCCCAACTCGCAGCCCCCCTCCACGCATCCAGCAACGCATCCTGCGCCCTCCGCACCTGCAACGGCGACTCCGCCGGAAGAAGAGCCCTCAGCCCATCCCGCACCCTCTCATCAAAGTTCCGAAAGAGTGTATTCCCGCCCGTGAGGAACACATCCCGCAGGAGGGCATCCCGGTCCGACATCCCCGCCAGTCGCTGGTTGATCATATCACCCGCGATTTCGAGAATACCAGCCTGATCAACCCCCGCAATGGACGGCCGGAACACAATCTCCGGCACGCGGATGCGCTCAACGTTGAGATGAACCTGGTTGAGCTCTGCCTGGGACGCTGGATCAAAGGGGCGAGGCCCCCGCGCAAATGCATGGAGAAGCGATTTCGACCAGTCCGTCTGAGCTTCCTGGGTCTGCTCATAGTCAAAGTCTGGATCGTACTGGAGGAGTTCCTGCTCGAGGACCTTGAGGTTCGTCGCGAGGTCTTCTTCCTCTTGCTCGTCCTCGCTGTTGTCTCCGACGGCGATCTGGCGGTACACGCCCCAGTCGTCGTCGTTGGCGCCGAAATTATCATCGTCGCCGCCTCGACGCCGTTTCTTGGTTGGGTTGTCCGAGGCGAGGTTGGCGATGCTCTTCATGCGGATCTGGGAGGCGAGGGATTTGCGGTTGCCGAGATCGGCTTTTAGACGGTCGCGTTCTTTGATCTTTTGCAGGGTTTCTAGACGGGCTTGGCGCTTTTCTTCGAGCCAGCTATCGAGTTGGTTTGTGCGCCGCTCCGCATCGAGGCGTTCCTCTTCGGCGACGCGTGCTTTTTCGGCTTCCTTTTCTGCCTTGGCGCGCGCGCGTGCGTCGTGGTTGGACTTTAATAGGCGTTGCTGACGCTTCTGCTTGAGCTGCGCGTCGTCGAGCTGATCGTCGGGGATGTCGAGCAAGTCAAAGTTGGGTGGTTCTTGGTCTTCTTCTGGGTCGCCGCCTACGTCCTTTGTGCGGGCCTTTTTGACTGACTTTTCGAGCTCCTTGATCATTTTGTCCAGTTGCGCTTCGTCCTTGATGTCGTGGCTGTCTAGTTGACGGCGAATCTCCTTCTTCGTTTCGTCAGCAAGCTTGTCGTGAAGATTCTTGTAATACTCGAGATCCTGCTCCTTCGCCATGAGCTTTTCTAGCCGCATCTTGGCGGCCTGTTCTTGTAGTCGACGCCCGCTTTCCTTTTTTCGTTCTGCTATTCGCGCGAGTTCCTCTTCCGACTTTTGCACGATGACTTCCTCCGTGTAAGGGTACTGGATGACGACATCTCGGTCTTCAAGACCCGTCCATTCCAGGTAGCTGTTGATCTCGGCGTCGTAGTTCTTGGACACATAGCAGTGTTCTCTGATCATGTATTCGGCTTGAGACGCGTTAAGCTTGCCTGGGAAGGTGGGGTATTTCAGACGGAGAAGCTTGAGAAGATATTCAGCATTGTGGTAGCCGCCCCAATTCAGTCGAACCGCTTGTCCGAGCATAGCTTTTGCGTTGTAGACGGGTATGATGTGGGTAGACGTCGAAGATGATGACACCACTAAGCCAGTGTTGCCTTTGTTGTGTCTATAAGAAAAGAGCGAATCGATGCCGTACGCGACGGATGGGGCGCCGTAGCATTCGAAAATAATCTCAGTCATAGCTAAGGACTTGTCAGCTCGACAGCTAAAAAGAAACATGGGGATCCAAGAGCCGAACAGTCTACATGTGAAGGCAATTGGATCCGTGGTAGTCGCCAAACGTACATTTCCTCGAGTATGGCAAGTTCGCAACAGCCTCCGTCATGACGATTGGTACATCGACAGCTCCGTCAGTCGACTCGTTCAAGCCGAGCTTGAGGAAAACGTAGTCTAGAACATGTTCCATGACATCCCAGTTGCTAACAATGCCGGTGCCAGCCTCAAATGCCGTTCGGATATGACCTCGTGCCGTCGTATCGGCATAGCAGTCAGCACCCGCAAACGAAAAGGTTCGGCCGAGCTTCCGATCGCGATACTTCGACATTATGGGCGGCAAGCTCAATCGTGGTTTCGACTCGAAAGACCAGCCGGCGCGGACATTAGAAGATCCTACAAAAACCGAAACTTGTTAGATTTTATTCGTCTTCGACCTCTTCGGCCGCCGCCTCTCCATTTCGTCTCCTCCGCCATCACGTATGGACTGGTGCAGAAGAACCAACCATTGTCGATGACGATGGCAGCCTTGCCGGGTTGCTCAAGAGCCTTTCTGTATCCATCGCTTTGAGGCTCGATGAACTCTTCGAATCGCGTCTCTTTGGCCGGGAAGAGCTTGGGCTGTGGTGTATTTCTAGCTACGGGGCCCGTCTGCTTGACTTCGTCGACCGCGGAGGGAGCCATGACAGGCGTGTTTTGACTGTCGTCGACGGACGCGAAGCTTCGTGTTGAGATCACCAAGCTTTCAGCAAAGCGATCATGCTGAGGATGAACTCCCAAGGCTATGCGGTGGGGTGCACGCGAGGAGATTAATTCCAAAACCTGTCGTGATGGGCAAATAGGTAATCGCGCGAGGTGTGTTTCGTGTTCGATTCGCTGCCTTGAAGATGCAAAGGGCATTCAAGGACCAGTCCATGGCGCTGATTTCATGATGGAATGGGCTCTCGTTGGTGGGTCTTGCTTGGCTTTGTGGTCATGACGGGCCCGGCACTTTGCAGCGGCGACAACTCTCTCACACTTCGGCCGAAAGCGCGATTTATGAGGTCGTCTGTTTTGTCTTCTACTGCCATACATTTTCTACAAATATGAGCTGGAACAGGCTCGTCGTAGCTTAATGTCCCATTGTCATCAATTAACTACATGTTATTTACAGTGAACAGGGCATGGCTTCGACTACCGACATGAAACTTTCAATCAACGCGCGTGACACAATATCACGACGGTGGCTTTAAATTATCCGTCGCTAAGAACCGAAAGAAAGAAAGAAGAAAAAAGAGAGAGAAGAGATAACGTTAGCAGATGAAAGCACTTGGTGGAACAGTCGTATCTTACCTTCGAGATGGAAAAGAACATTTGACTGGTAGTTCTTGAACATTTGCGCAACCAACTCGACATTCATGTTTTGGATGTTAATGTCCTACATCCAGAGTCAGCTTTCATGTCGCAATCTATGCGCATATTTCCACGGCGGGATTGTACACACTTGAAGGCTTTTGTTCATGACAACAACTGCCTCATTTAGTTTCTCCTATTGCTTTCCCGTGTTAGTCGGCTCTTGATGCGCAGGGAAGTGGTACTTGAGCAGGATGCGCACCACGTTGTTGATAATGCGGGAGAGCAGCAGGTTTTGCTGGTGTTCATGTGGGCTTTCCTGTAGGCATTGTTAGAAACCTCTCAGTCATGTCTCGGTATCTTCACGCCATCACGATGCTTTACCATTTTTGCTTATCCTGATGATTCTGTCTTTATGTTGACGAGAAGCGCATCAACTCCATCAACGCGGGCTGGCCAACGATATGCGTCGCGATGATTGGATGATGGTGGGGTACCCGCCGAGCAGTGACCTCGGTGAGGCGCGGTGAGAGGCGGCAGAACCTCTCATGGTTTCAAGCTTGAATCACACGGTATGGCCGCTTTCCATCGTCTCTCGAGTCTCGAGTCTCCAGTGTCATTTTCAACAGAATACTCCTTGCCAGCCAACCAGTTTCCCACGAACGCGTACGATCGAAACTTATTGCATCCATAACATGGCTAACTTCGGCTCTAAAGAGGCCACCGAGGCGCAGATCCAGCACCAGAAGCTGATCGAGGAGCTCGATATTCACGCCATCCACAAGACCTTTCGAAACCCGCACTGGAAGCCCAATCAGCGCCGAAATAAGAACCTTAAAGCTATCCTTGGTGACGCATCCAGGAGAGAAGCATCAACTATAGTCACGCCCCAAGACGTCAGCGGCCAAGCGACACCTGCCAGAGACGATGGCCTGTCCACGAGCGGGACGTCAACGCCAGCAATAACAACGAACGGGCGTGATCAGCCACCCAATCTTGCACAGGCATCGCGAAGTCTATCAAAACTCGTTCTAGAAAAGAGCTTGAAGGCGCCCGGCGGACTTGCTCCGGCTCCCTCGGCGACATACACGAACATCGAGTCGGCACCTTCACTGGCACATTCGAAACATTATTGCGACGTCACGGGCTTGCCGGCGCCGTACCTAGATCCCAAGACGAGAATGCGATATCATAACAGGGAGGTGTTTTCTTTTATACGATCACTGCCGCAACCGTCTGCAGAACTCTTCTTGGAGGCTCGTGGGGCACACACTGTACTTAAATGAGCACAACTCGTTTTACAGGTGGTGTTGCTGTGCTCACAGATAATACGTATGTCAACACTCTACGGCTTACGGCGGCTTACTTCACAATTCAGTCGACGAGCCAATGTATACTTGCAGCAATGACAAAAGCACACTCAGTGCTCATCGACAGGACTGTCATGGAGAAGATCAGGGAAGAACCTGGATGATTCAAGAAACATGGATAAGAAATGAATCAAGAACAATCCTTCTTGAGGAAGGGCCTGGATAATTCAAAAAAATATGGATGAAGAAATGTCCGACCAACAAAGTCAAGCTTCAACTATGCAGCCCCAACCTTTCGGTCAAGGGATGTCAAATGACGCTCCGGCTTAATCGTGATCGTTGAAAGAATTCGAATTCTTTGCCACCGACAAGGTACCGAGATTGTATGGAGAACATCCTCAGTTGCCAAAGCTAGAGAGCTTGGCCGTCGGGGCATCATGTACTAGTAATAGAACGATGATGAATCGTATAGCATTGCGCAGGTAGCTTGCATATAGCTCGCCCTTGTACCTTCGCACAATATGCCAGTCGATTGTGACAGGGCGTGACATAGTGTTCGTCCGGTTCGCATCGTCCTCGTGTTGCCTGTGCAAAGGCGCCTTGTCTGGACCAGTTCCACTGATGTAAATGTCTCTGTTCCACAGCAGATTGTGAGTTGGAATCTGTGTGTCCAGCACGAGACTCTGCTTTCTTAAAGCATGAGAGTCCTGCGTCTTGCAGAGACAGAATGCAAATGCCGCGAAGCAGTGGGCATCGAGCTCGAGCTGCGAGAAGTCATGAACAACTTAACAAGCAAATGTTGAGCGATTTGGGCGGGATTGAGAAAGGAGGATGAAATTTATTCTGGCCAGTGGTGGCCCGTGGGTCTCAGCGAGGGACCATAGGTACCTGAAAAAGTGACATGGGGTTTTTGGAGAATCCGTGCCCTGCCATCATTGGTCAGAGCCTTCGCCTCACTTCGGGGGGGTGAACGGTAAGAAACGCTCTGTTTTCCGGGCGCACTCGTTGGAGGCATGGAAACGGCAAAGTCGCCGCCGATACTCCGTACAACGTGCTCATTACCAACCTCTGCTCTGATATATATTTCAACGCTGGATAGCTCTACAACGTCTGGATTAAAAAGACTTTTGACCTCTAAAAAAATCGCGTGACTCAGGGGACTCGACATGTATTTTCCTCTCAATCGCGACCACAGCATTACGCATGGATTGCTTGTCAATTGTCTATATGCGGGAAGACCTCCCCAAGAACACTGCACCGGGTCATCCGCGCCCGAATCGGAAAGCAGTGCGGATGGCATACGCAGAGCCCTTCAAAGCGCCGATGGGGTAGTCGGTTATAACAGATGTATGATGGATAGTTTCAGCATATACGGCTTCTCTATGCATACTAGACTCGGAATGCTCAGAGTAAGAAGACAGCAAGTGAAGATCTAAATATATTAACTCATCGTCCTATATTCGTTAGTATTTGAACAGCTCGATTCTCCCGTTTACTTCTCTTGCCGCTATGCCATCAGTCTCCTCGACAGGCCCAGTACAGTCCTCAAATACTGTATCCAGGTACGACTGCATGCCATCGATAACTGACATTGGAAGAGTGATGGACATCGGAAGAGTGAGGAGTTTATTCGTCCAAGAGTACATACTCCGGCAAGAGCAGTTATTCGTGTTGCACGCAGTCTGGCTCTTGCAGCCGCAAGATACACGGTCTCGAGCGAGCGCTCGCACCGCAGCTTGTGAAGGACCAGGAATGAGACCTTGATCAGAAGGCCGGCCGAGCGGCGGAGCGGCTTCAACGTCGTTGTGGTCGGTTATCTCGTTCTTGGTGCTGCCACGGCGACGGTGAGGGCGTGAGGTCCTTCAGCGGCGCTTCAATCTGCTCTTCGTTGAACTCTATTATGATGGCGGTGATGACAGCGATGGTAGTGATGGCAGCGACGGCGGTAAGAACGTTAATGGCGGTGTAGAGGAGGTGTAGTTGTGAAATTCATGGTGCGCAGAAGTAAACTGCGTGGAGAATGCGTTGGAAGAAATTTTTGTATACCCTCGGTATGAAAGCATAAACCAGAGTGATCGATACATTGCTCATTCAGCAAGTGGATAGTAGATTATTGGATCCATCATCCGTCTCATCTCATGAAGAATTCAGCAATGAGCTAGAGCGTGTTCGGAGGTCCTTGACGCAAAACCATGAACTCCAAGCGCGTCGAGAGGCCGTCAGGTATGAATGCATAATGAGCAACGTATCGATCACTCTGGTCTATGCTTTCATACCTGACGGCCTCTCGACGCGCTTGGAGTTCATGGTTTTGCGTCGAGGACCTCCGAACACGCTCTAGCTCATTGCTAAGTTCTTCATGAGGCGAGAAGGATGATGGATCCGATAATCTACGATCCACGTGCTGACAGTGCTTCACGCCTCTGCAGTTGTATTTGCGAATCTCGACATCAATATCCCCTAAGAACGCCGACGTTGCTTTCACATCAAGATTTTCGTCACGACGCGACGCGGATTTTCTACAATATTGCATCTGGAGACATGTTAGTATATTCGGAATGACTCGTTCGTAACGTTATACAGAACTTACGGAGTCCCATGGGTATCGGACATCTTCTGAATCTGCTGTATCGTCGAGAAGCACCGCATAGGCAGTGCCACCCGGAAGGTTTCGACGATGGTGCTGGATGTGGCTTTTTACGCTTCGGTCACGACACGCAGGCACTGTGAAAGCTTTCGCTACTCCCCTTGCTGCTTTCCCGGGTTTGCCGTGGGTGTGCCATATTCCTGCACCGTAAGCCATTGTGCTGCGTACGACCTGGGTGTAAAGGAGGCGCGCTTCTCGCAATGGGCACCCCCACGTCGACGCCGCGAGCACGATAAGAGCGAGGCGTTGTCGTCCAAGCTTCAGTTTGACTTGCTTTTCGTGTTCGTTCCACCGTAGTTTCCGAGTAATATGGACTCCCAGAAACCGGATGGATTCCTTTGGGCTGATCGAGGTGGTCGAATCAAGCCGAACTGCGGTCGTGATGGCGTCTTTTTTTCTCGTGAAGTAGAGCAATTCGCTTTTACGCGGGTTGAACTTCAATCCTGACTCTTCGAAGTTCTGACCAGTCTTGGCAAATTCAACCTTTTTTTTCTCCCCTCTGCTGACCAGATCACGTGAGCGAAACAATCACGTAAGCAATTCAACCTTTTTTTTTCTTCTCCCTCCTTTATGTGAGGAATCGGATATCCCTGCCGACCCGACCAAAAGGTCAGAACACTAAGCTGATGAGAACCAGCTTAGTGCGGGATATATAGGTACATGCAACGACGGACAGAGCTTTACGGGTAACCGTCACACGTCCCCATCTCTGGCTAGCCCCCACCCAAAAGCTGAACAAAGACATGGCCCAGACGGAGGCGGTTCCATCCGGAAACCACCTCAACCACACTGAGCACACCGGCCGAAATAGACGAATAGGTACGCCGCCTAGACCACCCATGAGCTTCAGGACATTGCCGCCTCGCAGCCCCCAAAAAGACCCCGACCGGAGCCGAGAACCCATCCGTGGTGGAACGCAAGGTCAGGAAGCGGTCAAGACGCCCGGAGAGCCAAGAGGCGCTGGAGGACAAGCAGAACGGGGGAAAACTTGCGTCTGGCGTGCGAAGCAGAGGACACCCAAATCCGCGTTAAACCGAGAGAAGAAACGCAGCATGTGGAGGAAAGTAGTCTCAAAAACAACGGCAGGTGGAAAGGACCTGTTGGCTCTGGAACGCTGGGCTCGACTCCGCAGCGGAATGCCTCCCGAGACGAAGCAAACCAGCACTATAACGAGGAGAAGGACAGACGTTGACACTGTTCAAATGTCCCGTTGACTTCAGCAATCCAGCGCCGAGTCCAGAATAGGAAATGGGAGAAAGCGCAGCGCAGATTGCGAATAAAGTCAACGCATGAGCTGCTGATGAAGCACCCACATCCCAACATCGTCCGATGAATCCTTTGTGTCCCCGAAGTCTTCTTCATGGAGCGGATGGAAGGGACCTTACAAACTCGTCTGGACCAAGACTACGCACCGAGCAATCGTACCAAGGCACGCTGAATCACGCAAATCGCAAGCGCCCTGTCATGGATAGAAGGACTCGGTTTTGCTCACGGCGACCTGCGGCCAGTTAATATTCTCCTCACAGCCGACGACAATATCCGTCTTGCCGACTTCGACGCATCTGTCAAGATAGACAAACAGCTTGAAGCTGCGAGCGAACCATTTTTCAGGCTTAATGAAGGTCTAGAGCTCTCTCACGCTGGACCAATCACCGAGCAATTCGTGTTGGGATCATGCATCTACACGATTCGTTTCGGCCACATTTCACCTGACGGGATTGATCCCCCCGCCAGGATTCAGAAACTTCTAGACAATGAGTTTCCTTCAATGGAGAACGACGCAGAATTTCGAGGTGTGACTCTCAGTTGTTGGTGGGGACAATGTGCCTCTGTCTCTGCTGCTTGTGAATAATGACGATATCAAAGCCCGATGTGATGGCCTGGGCTACGATATCGAATCTATTTCTGACGTCTCTGAAGACTTGATTCATGACATGCCAAGTCTACTCGCCGAGTGTAAAGATTTCATCGCACGGGAGAAAGTCAAAGTGTCACCCGTGCATGCACACATAACATGATAACCCGCCTTGGAGACGTTCCGCCTTGAGATGGCGGGCGCCACTCGGAGGGTCAACTCATTCCGGTGCACGTAAGGACACTCGGAGCACAGGGGACGCAGAATAAAGTATTCGTCTTGAGCAATTTGGGGTGCATATTCACATAAGGGTAGTGTATATTTGACTAGAGAGCTAGGGAACCCAAGGAGTAGGAAGGTATATATGGAATGTGGGAAAACTCGGGTTCGAAGTAGGAATGGCAGTTTTCGCAGAGTAGCTGCCGAATTATAGGAAGTGGGATGGCAGCTTCTGCAGCATGTACATACAGAGAGTATCTCAATGTAATTGGGAAATGCGTCATCCTCTTGGTGAGGAAGTATAAATCACATCATTATTACTTTGTATACTAGGAGTTAGTTCCTGTGAGATGGTGTCACGTGTGGGAAATGATGATGATAGATCTTAGATATCTCTAGGCTTTAAATATCCCTGGATCAACCAGCTTATGTACATGCAGGGACTATACCCTACCTGAGGCTACAGTGCAGGTATGCAGAAGCCTCAAGACCAAGAGGACAGGTGGTGCCTGGGATGTGAGACTTTAATTAATCACCAGTCCTTCTCGTCCCGAGTCGCCCGAGTTGAGGTCGCCCATGATATAAAATCTTTACACTCGGCGACTAGACTTGGCATGTCAGGAATCAAGTCTTCAGAGACGTCTGAAAAAGACTCGGTATCATAGCCCAGGCCATCGCATCGGGCTTTGATGTCGTCATAGGCGGCAGAGACAGAGGCATACTGTCCCTGCCAACAATTTTGAGTCACACCCCCAAACTCTATGTCGTTGTCCGTTGAAGGGTGCTCATTCTTTATGAATTTGCGAACCATGATGTGGAATTCTAGCTCGCTAAACGGAATGTGGCCGAAACGAATGGTGTAGATGCATGATCCCAGCGCGAATTGCTCGCTGATCGGTCCGGCTTGAGGAAGCTCGAAATCTTCATTAAGCCTGACGAATGGCTCACTCCCAGCTTCAAGCTCTTGGCCAATCTTGACAGACACGTCGAAGTCAGCAAGACGGATATTGTCGTTGGCTGTGAGGAGAATATTAGCTGGCCGCAGGTCGCCGTGAGCAAAACCGAGTCCTTCAATCCATGACAGAGCGCTTGCGATTTGCGTGATCCAGCGTGCCTTGGTACGATTGCTCGGTGCGTAGTCTTGGTCTAGACGGGCTTGTAAGGTCCCTTCCACCCGCTCCATGAAGAAGCCTTCGGGGATGCAAAGGATGCATCGGACGATGTTGGGATGTGGGTGCTTCATCAGCAGCTCATGCATTGACTTTTCATTCGCAAGTTTCGCGGCGCATTCTTTCATTTGCTCTTCTTGACACGGCGCTGGATTTTCGAAATCCATGGGGCATTTGAACACCACATGTTTGCTGATCTTGAAGACAACGCCTCCACCTCCGAACCCTAACGTTGTGTCACAACTGAGGGAGCGAAACGGCGTACGCAAGGTGGCCACCATCGTTCACGAGTTTAATAAGAAGAGTTGGTGTCTGTAGCGCTAAGCGGATCGTGCGGGCGGAGAGGCTAACGATCTATATATCATCTATGATGGTGGAATACAAGCTTAAGAAGTTAAGAGAGAGAGTCCGCGTTGAGATCGATCGGCAGCATGAAGTGAGAATGGGACGTACGCCCGCCGAGCAGCAGCAGGTCAGAGAGAAAAAAGTAAATACATACATACTGCGATGAAGGGAGGCCGCCTGACTCACCAAGAAAAGAAACAACACACGCCCTCTGAGACAAACTGACACCACGAATGAAAAACCACGCATACTGCATGGTCATTGGGGGTCTGGGACTGTCACTCATTGCTCGGGCTCTTCAAGTTGGCGTGTTTTGTTGGTCAGCAGACGCGATGTCATGTACGAGCTGGTACCTAGTACCTACACATGCACTACGACTCCCAACAAATTCATGTCGACTCTTGTCGTTGAGATAATGAGATAATCAGGATTAAAAATGAAGGCGTTGAAAATTGTTCACGTGGATGCTGAGAACATTCGAAACCAAAAGGTAGTGTGGGGCTGTGGCACGAGTACCTAGGTAGGTACCTGTAGGTAGGTACCTAGCGTAGCCTGTAGGTACACCGTACCTACCTACCTACATGTACCCTAACCTCTAAGTTCAGTTCTCGTTTTCGTGTTGAGGTGATCCTCTGATCCTCTGATCGTGTGTGATTGTCGTTCTTGACTACTTGCCTAGCAGATTTTCCTTCTTTGTCGTCTTGGGGGGTCCTGAGAAGATCTTCTGTTGTTTGTGTCCTCTATCTATCCACCATTTTCTCTTTTGACCAAATTCCCAAACTGATATCGCTTGTGTTGAACTTCGGATGTCTCGGGCAATCTCTCCTGGTGACCAACAGAACGGAATGTGACTACTCCGTACCTATGTAATAAAAAACAGCAAGAGAAACATGCAAATTCAACCTGACAACACAACAACTTCATAGAAAGCGTCCCTCCATCACAAAAAGTGTCTCAACAAGAAGCAACAACATCTCACAAGTGAAATGTGAGGGAGCGATGTAACGGACCGAAAGCGGAGCGATGACCAACAGTTCTGGCCAGTGGCCATTACAAGGTATGTATGTACCTATGTACATAGGTTAGGTACCTGTATGTACCTTGTACTCCGGATCGTACTCGGTCCAATCTGACTTACAAATCAGAGCACCACCGGCCGTACGAGACTTGAACTCTTCATTATCATTACTCTCTTTTTGCTCTCTTTCTCTCTAATGCTTGTCCTGGTTTATAGCCATCAGCCCGTTAGTCTCTCCGCCCGTACGATCCGTTACATACAAACACCAACTCTTCTTATTAAACTCGTGTACAATGACCGCCTATTTGCGTGTGCCATTTCGCTCCCTCGGTTGTGAAGAACGGTTAGGGTTCGGAGGTGGAGGCTTTGTCTTCAAGATCAGCAAACGTGTGGTGTTCAAATGCCCAACCGACTTCGGCAATCCAGCGCCGTGTCAAGAAAAGCAAATGAAAGAATGCGCCGCGCAGATTGCGAATGAAAAGTCAAAACATGAGCTGCTGATGAAGCACCCACATCCCAACATCGTCCGATGCATCCTTTGCATCCCCGAAGGCGTCTTCATGGAGCGGATGGAAGCGACCTTACAAACCCGTCTAGACCAAGACTACGCACCGAGCAATCGCACCAAGGCACGCTGAATCACGCAAATCGCAAGCGCCCTGTCATGGATAGAAGGACTCGGTTTTGCTCACGGCGACCTGCGGCCAGTTAATATTCTCCTCACAGCCAACGACAATATCCGTCTTGCCGACTTCGACGCATCTGTCAAGATAGGCGAACAGCTTGAAGTTGGGGATGAGCCATTCGTCAGGCTTAATGAAGATTTCGAGCTTCCTCAAGCTGGACCGATCAGCGAGCAATTCGCGCTGGGATCATGCATCTACACCATTCGTTTCGGCCACAATCCACTTAACACCATCTCACAGGAACGCAGCCCACTGGCGAGTACTTCTTAGTCGCGATTACCAAACTCGATCCTGAGTGACCCCAGCACCAATAATTTTTTCAATCTCCCTCAGGGGCTTGGTGTTGAGTCGGTCATCGCTCAAACTTGCGTTTAGTAGGCAATGCAACGTCATCGGCGTACACGAGCAACACTCGTTCGTCTTCGTTCGGAGAATACATATTACAAGCTTCGCAACGCTTGTCAGATCGTTCTCATTGAATAACCGCTTCCTGCTTATCCAATGTCCGCAGCCGTCATGTGGCATGACACTTATCATTTATGCAGAGCATCCCCAACACATCGCGTCTGCTGACCAACAAAACACGCCAACTTGAAGAGCCCGAGCAATGCGTCCCAGACCCCCAATGACCATGCAGCATGACGCGGAGACGCGTGGTTTTTCATTCGTGGTGTCAGTTTGTCTCAGAGGGCGTGTGTTGTTTCTTTTCTTGGTGAGTCAGGCGGCCTCCCTTCATCGCAGTATGTATTTACTATTTTCTCTCTGCGTCTCTGCTGAGTCTGTCCCCTCTCTCTTAACTTCTTAAGCTTGTATTCCACCATCATAGCGATCAATAGATCGACCATTAGCCCGCTGCCTCTCCGCCCGCACGATCCGCTACAGACACCAACTCTTCTTATTAAACTCGTGAACGATGGCCACCTTGCGTACGCCGTTTCGCTCCCTCAGTTGTGACACAAGCTTAGGGTTCGGAGGTGGAGGCGTTGTCTTCAAGATCAGCAAACGTGTGGTGTTCAAATGTCCCATGGATTTCGAAAATCCTGCGCCAAGTCAAGAAGAGCAAATGAAAAGATGCGCCATGAAACTTGCGAATGAAAAGTCAATGCATGAGCTGCTGATGAAGCACCCACATCCCAACATCGTCCGATGCATCCTTTGCATCCCCGAAGGCTTCTTCATGGAGCGGATGGAAGCAACCTTACAAACCCGTCTCGACCAAGACTATGCACCGAGCAATCGCACCAAGGCACGCTGGATCACGCAACTCGCAAGCGCTCTGTCATGGATAGAAGGACTCGGTTTTGTTCACGGCGACCTGCGGCCAGCTAATATTCTCCTCACAGCCAACGACAATATCCGTCTTGCTGACTTCGACGTATCTGTCAAGATTGGCCAAGAGCTTGAAGCTGGGGGTGAACCATTTGTCAGGGTTAATGAAGATTTCGAGCTTCCTCAAGCCGGACCGATCAGCGAGCAATTCGCGTTGGGATCATGCATCTACACGATTCGTTTCGGCCACATTCCACTTAGCGAGCTAGATCCCCCCGTCAGGGTTCAGAAACTCATAAAAAATGAACTTCCTTCAACGGACGACGACGCAGAGTTTGGAAGTGTGACTCGAAGCTGTTGGCAGGGACAGTATGCCTCTGTCTCTGCCGCCTATGACAGCATCAAAGCCCGATGTGATGGACTGGGTTACGATACCGATTCTTTTTCTGACGTCTCTGAAGACCTGAATCATGACATGCCAAGTCTAGTCGCTGAGTGTGAAGATTTCGTCGCACGGGAGAGAGGAACTGGTGATTGGTTGAAATCTCACATCTCAGGCACCACTTGTCCTCCTTCCTCTTGAGGCTTCTGCATAGATGAATCATGATAGCACTTTAGGACATAGCCTTGTGAAGCTGTTGTTTCCATGGATGTTTAGTAGTTTACAGCCTGAACTCTAGAGATAGATGATAGATCTATCATTGTTGGAACAAATCCGCGAGGGTTGCGTATATGTCACTGTGTCACACGATCCTAGTAGATCATACCACTCAGCTACTGCATATCGGATGATGTCAGATGATATCGCGGCCGTACGCACGCGGCACACCTCCCGGCCTAGAGACATTCCACCTCGAGCTGGCGTGCGTCACCCGAGGTTGCTGGCTTCTCTTGAGTTATTGGCTCCCCCGAATCTGCGTCCTTGAACCTTCGGGGCCGCTGTTTCCTTCAGTAGTTGTCAGCTTCCTAAGTTCTTGTGATTGTCCACTTATCAGAGTCGCTACTCATTCGGCGTACGCTAGGACATTCAGGATTGGGAGCACGGGGGTCCGACCGTCCGAGCAGTCTGCAGAGGCCTTCGGTCACCCCGAGGTCATTCGGCATATAATATATTCAGGTCGTTATCCGGGGACATACACTCAGTACAGCCTACAGGAGGACTTGGAGGACATTGTACATTATATCATCGCTGGCTTTAGCCTTTCCCCAAGGATTCAGAGGGAGACTACAGTGCACGCAGCACACACATACGGCCTCTAGGAGTCTAGAGTTTCTGTTAGAGCCACAATCGATTATTGCTAATTTGTTATCGGTTCGACCGTCGACGATTTCAATTTTCCTTGTCGAATAATAGCATTTTAGTATGGCCATTGGCAACGGAGAAGAGTTATTTAGGCTCGCAGGTGCAAATAGTTCCCCAATCAATGGAATTGGCTTAGGTATTCTAGCGTCGAAGATAATTGAGGTCAAATGTGTGCAAGAATACACAAAACGCGCCCGTTATAGTTGCATACATTGTCCCGAAATTCACTAAGGTAATCAGAGTCTTCTCATCGTCCCCCCAGAAGACCCCAACTCAAAAATAGGCGGCGTGCCATGCGCCGTTGCTCGTGATAGAATGAGAAATATTTCCAAAATACAATCAGTGATAAAAGGATCTTTACGCACTAGGTATACCGAGCTCTTTCACACAGGTAAAGTCGTGATGAATTGTCTCGACAAGCCAGGGTAGGTGTATGAGTGAAGTTATTGATTGCGTGCGATGGTCAAGAGTGAGAGGAAGTGCCTTAGATGAAGTGAAGTACAGTTACAAAGATTTCGTTAGCGAAATACTTCCAAGTCCAAATCGGGCAAAGGCGTTGAGGCGTATCCTCATACTCACGTGAGTTACACTGCTTACCACCACCCAACAAATCATCAGCGAGCATTACGGAGTATGTACATTAGGTACATAAAGAAGCGTCTCCACGAATGGCCCCATTCTCTCAGGATTATGCGGTTTGCAACTTTGCCACGTGGGGGGGGGAGGGGGGGGTATGACGAGAAACGTAAATCGTGCGGACACATTCTAATTTCTCCAATATAATGACCTCGTGTTTTCTCACTCATGGATTCATCTCTGAGGGCGCGTATTTCTTCTTTTTCTGGTCAGTTATTCTTTTTTCTTTTTTCTAAAAGCATGTACTCCGTACACGCATACACGATACGCGCAATCGATAGTCCGTACGGAGTACATGTAACTTGGGCCGTACGATGGTTTATAGATCGCAAAGAAGCGGTCTGCGCTGCGCGCATAAGATCTTTTCTTCGTCTGCTCTTTCCCGAGCCCCCCTGGAGCGCCTGGTTTCTGAAACTGTGAGTTTTCGGGGTCCCGTGAGTCGTGACTCCCGTCTCGCGGTTCCAGAAGCTGTTCCATTACAAGAACAACTGAAGCCGAACGCGACCGCCGACAGATAGATCTACCTCACTACAAACAATCTTGCAGGATCTAACTGCTCCAAATGAACATTAAGACACTAATGCTTTAATTAGTAATCCCTGTTCTGAGCTTCCCGCGAATACTCTGATTGTTCACCACGTGGCACGGTTCTGCCCTTGACGAGTAGGGTATGATGGAGGTCAAATCAAAGATTTGCCTGCCTCCCTTTATGCAGTTTGCCACTCTTGCCGAGCTTCTTGCCTTCCTACAGGCTACAGCAATGGGACCTTCGGAATGGAAGGGCTTTTGCCAAGACCGTCTCGAGAATTTATCGCATGATTGACGGACAGCTCACCACATGGCACAGGTACGTCAAAATGGTTGAGATCATGGCGCTCGAAAACGCTCTGTGTCTACGGGCGTTCGTCGAAGTAGTATCCGGCCAATCGACTGTGTTGGAATCGCTGCCCTCAATGATTAGCGCCGCTTATAAGTTACAGTGCGGCACGCTAAGGACCGCATGTCTGCTACGCACTGTTTGCTACGCATGTTTGTCACACCATGGGGGATGAGATGGTGGTCTACCTTCAGAGGGGATAGTCTCCCTTCTCTGGTATATGAGAAGGTAGAGTCTAGACCACACCTCTGCCCAGTTCCCCTTCCCTTCTCCCCTTTCTCTTCCTAGATAGCTTCCATGAATAGTATAACAGGTTGTTCATGTCAGCTCAAATCCTTGCGTTACTGTTGCGTATGCGCAACCCTCGCGGATTTGTCCCAACAGACTGTGATATTTTAAGGGCAGCAAAGCAGATACTGCTATTCAATGCAAGTGCATGAGACCGCAAATTTAATAGGCAATCATTAGGCACGAAAGGAAGTTTTCGGGTCAATACTGTGTCTCTGTGTGTTGCTTTTTATGCCCTACGTGGTGTTTCTGTGCGCAGATACATTACATAGCTAGAGGTAGTCAGGTGCCCAACCATGAACCGATTCGTGCCTTTAGGTATGTTCGGTGTTGCGTTTACCCGTGCCACAGCCCCCCACCATCGTATATTCGTGTGAGGAATCGGATACCTACAGGCTACAGGCTACCGGCCCGACCAAACGGTCAGGACTCAGAAGTTCTATGTACCACAAGATCATGAGCATCTTGGAGGAGTCAAGACCAAGGACTTCGAGTTCGTCGACCGCCAGCACTTCATATCGGCGCTACGACTACGTGAGCCAGCAGTCGTTCACGAAGGCGTGGAAGCCAAGTGGCGCGTCACCGACCGCAAAGACGTTGAAGCCGCTCGGCCGATTGGCCAGCCTTCTGATCAAGGTCCTAGGTATTCCTGGTCCTTCACAAGCTGCGGAGCGCGCGGCTGCAATAGCTAACGTGCTCTGCGGCAAGTGGTGTCACAAAGGAGATACACGTGTTCACCTCACGCTGTGACAATCTGACAGACGCCAAACTTGAGGTCATGAATGTCTCAGGTGGGCGGAAAGCGCTTTGGTAACATACCAGGTCTGAGGTATGTATCCGAGTATGTAGGAACCTGGAATGCTCCCCGCAATAAGCTTGTTCTCATGAAGCTTACCTAGTGTTCTAACTTCTGACCTTTGGTCGGGTCGGCAGGGATACTGGTGGGGGATTCAATTTCATCCCCCCCTACCTTACAGGTAGGGGGGGGCGTTGAGCAACAAAATGCCCCTTGGGTTCCAAAATAAAAA